>NDGN011226838.1:0-13748 GCA_002564285.1 Tympanoctomys barrerae
CTAGCGATTTGGTTTGAAACTGTCTAATTGCTATTTGTTTATCAATAAAATTCTGAAAAAAGAAAAAAAAGTTAAAAAAAAGAAAATAGGGAATATTTGAAAGAAAAAAATAAAATCCAGATTTAAAAAAAAATGTATAGTGAAGCCTTTCTAGCAATGTACTTCCTTCTGGAAAAGAGCATAGGTAAATTACGGAACTATTGAATTCTTAACCAGTTTTTGTGTAACACGGAGTTTTTATTGGCTATGCTAATGGGCTATGTTTTGCTAGGGCATAAGAAATGTAAAGGCATTTGATTTACAGTGAAATGCTATGTAGGAAGATGATAATGATGCCTTTGAGTATTAACCTCTGCATCTTTCTTTCCTTCACTGATTAGTGCTGCAATACTGCTTCTTCCTATCCCTCTCAGGGGCACTGTAGATGACACTTCTTGAGCAGAGAACCTTAGGACAACAAGTACTTTGCATCTGCATCAGGTGCTTTCGGTTCTTGCTTCCCAACTGCAGATAAAAGCGATGCTCCGGGAGATGTGCACTTCAATCAAAGTCATTCTGCAGTGATGGACTCTATATTTCTTCCTTATAAAGTATGAAATTATGCATTCAAAACAGAGAACACTGTAAGTAGTTGTTCTTGGGTTTTTGGGTCAAAGGGAGTATCCTAGGAGAAGGATAAAACAATAGAACTACATTCTCATTTACTTCCTTCCAGAAGTCTTCATTTTAGAAAAAAAAAAAATAGAGATCATTGTGGGAAATGGCCTGAGTAGGATTGTCAGATTGAAGATGTGTGTGTGTGTGTGTGTGTGTGTGTGTGTGTAAAAACACCTGTAACTTCACCACATGTACTGTGTACCTTCCCAGTGGGTGGACCTATGCATCGTTCTGCTGCAACTTACCATCAGGTGACATCTTCCTTCCAATCTCTTGATCAATCATTTGGATGAGACCTTCTTCTATATTGCCATCTATTTCATTTGGCCTACTTCAGCAACCTGTATCTTTCTCACCCAACCTTATTAAATATACCTGTTCTGCTTATTTGGTCTTTCTTTGTCAAGAAAGTATTGTGTCTTATGTCTAGATAGCCTCAAAAAACCTCATGCAGTCACAGACAGGGATTTTTCAGGGGTGCCTGGAATTTAGAATGCATGAATGGAGTTGACTCATGGCACAATGCTAGGATCAAGGGGTCTAGGGTTAGGGGTGTGAGTGCTACCCATCCTAAGTAGCCTGGATGAGGTATAAGTGGTAGGCAGAGCTGCGTTTCTTCCTTGCTGCTGTTATCTTCCACATGCCATGAACTGTCTCTCTTCCGCAATGCCTGTGTGCTGTGTCTCTGACTTCAAGCCAGTTGATTATGGATTGAAACCTCCACAAACTGTAAGCTAAATAAAGCTTTTCCCTGTTAACTTGTGAGTGTTGGTTATTTTGTCTCAGTAACCAGAAAGTAATTAGGCAAGAAGGATTATGCGCTCCATGGAACATCTGTTCCCAGAAACTTATCCTGAGACATTTAGGCAAAGCTGGATTTTTTTCTATCATTATTAATTCACTTTGAGAAGCAGATTGAGATTACCATTTTTCTAACTTTCTCTTTCATGAGACCAAATTCCTGGATGATATTGATGGTATATTATGTATTTCAGTACCCCCAAAACCTCACACAGATTTATAAATGTATGTTATTTTATCCTGGGTGTTATTTGCTCAACAATTTCTCTTGTCTTTCCTCAATGGAACAACACAGAGGGTTGAGCTCTGCACTCTACACCTCCCTAGACCTCCTTCCTTTCCATACCTATACAGAGTAGCATATCGAAGTCTGGAGGTCAAAAACAAGTTTGAGTGGAGATGGTGAGAGTGTAGTAAAAGCATAAGAGCAGTTATGTTCAGATGTTTTATTACTATTCTCCTGGGCTGCTAAGAAGAATAAGAAGGCTGAAGTTTTCTTTTGAAAGGATTAGCATTTCTGCTAGAACCAGGCAGCTTATAAAAATTAAAACACAGGAGCTCACAGATATCAAATATGGATCATGTCTGAAGGAAAAGAAAAGAGAAGAATGTTATTTTTTCTGGGTGACAGTGGCAGTCATCCTTAGATGAATTAGTGATCAGCTTTGAAGGACATTTCTAGTCTCCTGAGGGTCCATTTATTCATAAAATAACAGGTGACAGGCCAGCATCTCTGTCTCTATCCTATTTGCTTAAGGAATCCCCAATCTCTGCTCACCTTCCTGTTATGACTACTGATAAGGTATTGTGATTGTCTCCCCAGATGTAAATAGATTATATCAAGGCCTTCAGGACAGGATTTGTGGCTGTGATTTAATAGTGCTAATGAGGTAAAATAATAATCTCTCATAACTGACAGAGTGAACCCCACATTCACTCTCTTGTGAACTTTTTCTTGTATGTGTGCTACAAAGGAGCAAATTTGCTTTTAAATCTGATTGTTAGAAGCCCCCACCCTGGAGGGAGTGTGCCTGTCCTGTAATGTTTAACTCTAGTTTCCTTTCTAAAAGAGGAAAAATGGTGATCACTTAGATTCCTGGCTTGAACTCAATGGTTGGACCAAATGAACAGTCTACATTTGTCCAAAGAGAAACTCTCCCATTTATTTGACTCCAACAATGAGATGCAAGACATATTCCTACAGTGGTTTGAAATGTGTCTTTCATCCACACTGTTTACAATATAATGAGTATGGATGGATGCATCTCAGGAACTTCAAAAGTCTGGCTGGGACCTGAATCCAGATGGCCAGATGCTTATCAGAATCCTGTGTGTAGCATCCAAACCTGTAGCATGTGAGGAACTGAAGGAACCACTTTCCTTATGAGCTTTCAAGCATTTCCAGTCAGACCCTGGCTAATGTAAGAACAGTCTTTCTCTAAGTTTTGGCCCTTATCCACTAAAGCTTTGTAACACCTGCCTATAAAGACAGCTTCTACAAACTTTGTGCACAATTTATCACCACAGGCCTTGTGAGAGTATACATTTAGAATCTGCATGTGCAGACAAAAATCTTGACCACATAATGAAAATTAGAAGTATGGTCTGCACTTTGGTTTATAAGTGAGGTGATATGTTCTTTCTGTATCTTCTTTTCATCCTTCTTGATAAATACTAATGCCACATCTTGGACTTCGGTTTTGAAATTAATGATATTTTCTTCTGCATCATTAGTTCTTTTTAAAAAATAACTTGATAGCTTTTGTAATTTATTTCTCTTCTCTTGTTTTACTTTTTCTGCATGCCTAATGTTCATTTAGTTGGGTTCAGTTAAATGAAAAGATTTTCAGTAATGATGACATTTGAAAATTAGAGCATAAATGCTCTAGAATAACTGAACCAAGTGAAACTGAAAGAAAATTTATCTGGTACAATTCCACCCTTAACCTATTGCAGCCCTAGACATTTATTATTGACCAACTGACATGTACCAAAAGGTAGAACTTACAGCAAAGCATAAATAAATGAATATGCATATCACAAGGTAGAATTTTCTTTATGCAATTTTAATTATAGACTATTACCACTTAATCAAGTACTTTATCAAGAATAAATTTAAATATAATTTTAAAAATAAAATTTCAAAATGAGTTTATGCTCTTATTCATAATTTTAGAAAGAGAAGATTAAGAACTACTCACAGGCTATTACCAAAAAATGAAGATAATCAGTAAATCTTCAGTTTCATTTTTATTTCAGAGTCACAGTATTGGATTAAAACTTTCAGATCCAAACCTACACATTCTTGTGCTTCTTTTTAATATTTAACATAGCCCCATATTATTTTAAAAACTGCTTTAAACTTAGAGAATTATTTCAGACATTTATCATATGGCCACACCCATTCTCCTTATTATGGATAGCTCACAACACTAGAGAATATTTATTTTTCTGTTACAATGATGGATCATGAAATCAAGTCTGTTCCGTATTTGAGTCTCTTTAGTTTTCCTCGTGTCCTTCTTCCTGTTCAGTTGATCACATACCACTTAGTTGTTGTGTCTGCTTAGACCCTTAGCTGTGACAGTGTCCTTTTTCCTTTTGCAAAATGGTCAACATATTTGACAATGTCGTAGATGTTACAGAAGGCAAGATTAGGCAAATTAGTTACGTTGCCTTTGCCAGTGCTGTTTGGTTAGAGCATTACATTGAATCTGTTCTGTGAAGCTGCATCTATTTCTTATAGATTAGGAATATGCACCGAGTATGATGCTTTTCCCTTGAGGAACAAAGAACACAGCAGTAAATTTGCCCACTGCTGACTTCCTCCATGGTAATTAAGATATAATGAAATATAAATTATCACCCTTCACTTTTAGGAGATATTTAGGAAGCTATAATCATACAGCACAAAATTTCAGCAATAATCATCCCATGTTACTTATTCATCTGAAATGATGTGCTAAGCAGAAAAATCTACACCTAATCTCATGTCACAGTCAAAATATAGGTGACTCAAAGTAACATGTAAAATCGCCATTAACCTATGTATATAAAGTGTACATGAAACATAAATTAATTTCATATTTTGATTTGGATCAAATCTTCAGATCTTGTCTATCTTCAGATTTCGACTATCTATCTATCTATCTATCTATCTATCTATCTATCTATCTATCTGTCTGTCTTTTATCTATCAAATATTACAAAATGTAAATAAAATCTAAAACTTCAAAATATAAGACATTGTTGTCCCAAGACTACAGATACAGTCCACTCACCTGCTGTACATGAATTTCAAAAGTCATGAGGACAAGGGCATTTCTGTTCAGTTGATCACATGCCACTTAGTAGTTGTGACGGTTTAGACTCTTAACTGTGACAGTGCCCTTCTTCATTTTGCATAATGTTCAACATATCTGACAATGTCTCAAATGCTATGGAAGGCAAGATTAGGCAAATTATTTGATGTGAAACAAAATAATTCAATAATTTGGTGCTGCTCTGCACTCTTAGAATATTAAGTCAATACTTACATATCATTGTTCTATTAATGACCAAGGTATGGGTTTCCAGGTGTTGGCATGGGCATTACTTTGCTTCCAGTAATTAACAAATTGATAGTACCTTGGAGCTGAGCAAAAATTTGTGATATATTTCTGTCTGCTTCAAATTTTAATAATCTTCAAGCTGCTTTGTGAGTGCAGCTTGTAGGATCAATTTTATAACTTCAAAGTTACACAGTGATTCTCTCTCTGGGAATGCCAAGTGCAAGAATAGGGGGAGGAAATTAATGTATTGTCAGAACTATGTGCCAGGCTCGGGGCTAGCTGCTTCTCAAACACATCTTGCTTTTCTTCATAATGGCTTACCGAAGTTGTTGCAAACTTGAAATATTACAGTGAAAAACTCATGCATATTTTGTGCCTCTTTTTTAGTAATTCCAGAAAGATTTAGGAGGTTGGATGGTTGGATGGTTGCTTTCTCCAATAAGGTACTGTCTGAAAGATTAAAAAACAAAAAAACAACTCTCAGAGATGATGTCCATCCTATAATTCCTTGATTTTGTGCATAGGTTTTTTTACAAGGCAAAAACAGTTTTCTGCAGATAAGATGAAGGCTACTGACCTTAAAATAGAGAGATTATCCTAGATTATCTGGGTGGGTTCAATCCAAAACCATGGGTTGTTGATTGCAGACTGTAAATGGAAGAGACACAGCCAAAGAGTGCAGGGAAGAAAGGGCAGACAGGACAATCAGAGAGATTCAAAGCAACAGAAGAATTTGGCAGTGCATCGCTGGCTGGAAGATGGAGGGGGGCAACTGACCAGAAAATCAGGCCAACTCCAAGACCTGAGGATAATTCCCAGCTGATATCTAGTTAAAGAAAAAGAGCTATAGATCTACAACCGCATGGAATTGGATCCTACCAACAATCTGAATAAATCTCAGAATGGATTTGTTCCCAGACCCTCCAGTAAAGACAGTAGCTGTACTGACACTTCATCTTAGCCTGGTGAGTGCTGTCTTCCCTTCTAACACCATCCTAGAGCCATAGAATAATAAACAAGTATTGGTTTGAGCCACCAAAATGTGGGGTAATTTATTGTAGCAGCAATTGAAAGATAATCCAGGGTCCCATGTTACAGATCCATTTGAAGATGATAGGATAAGGCTGTGCCTGTGGAAAAAAGGATGAGGAGAAATCACTGGAGGGCAAAAGCAGGTGAAAACCCTTGGAAATTGATAGGAAGGTCCAATCAAAGTTTGAATCCATGAGGACACTACTGAAAAGCAGGGCTGGTTCCCATAGGAATAATGCTATGAATATTATCTCCCAGATGATATTCACAGCAAATAAGCATTCACAATGTTCAAGGAAACTTCCCGAATGAGCACCCCTGGGTTAGCTGAAACTTTTCTTACACCTCACCTTGCTCACTCGGAAAAAATCTGACACCCACCACTTAGAGGAAGAGCTGTTTGTTTTCTCTTCTTGATTGAGGCCAAGGCACAAGCAGCATGGCAGAAGGGCCTGGGAAGATGATAGCTGCTCCTCCAATGATATGAAGAGAGCAGAGAGAGAATCGTGGAGCTGCAGACCTGAGCCCACCCTTTCATTCTACACCAACATGGCTCACTGCCAACCATACCTGATCTCCCAATGGCACACAAGCTGTGAACTCATGAATGGATAAATCAACTGATGAGAAAGTATCCCACAATGCAATCACCTTCCCCACATGAGACTGTTGCAAAACATTTAAAACAATTAGTTTATTAGTACAAGTTGACAATACATTATGGTTACATTTGTCTTGGGCAAATGTATATAACACAGCACGTTTCTGTATTGAGTCAGCTTCCAACCCATCTCTTTCCCTCTGTCTCTATGTCCCTTTGCCCCATTTTCATACTTATTGTCATTAGTATTCTTGGCTCACTGTTGTGACATATAATGCTTAGATACAAACCATAACTATTTTTCCTCATAATGAAAGGTCAAGAAGAAACACACCCAGGTCTGCCTTTTTCTCTTTCCCAATTTTAAAGGCAGGGTACAAGAATCTACATAACTAAGGAAAAAACAAAGCTCTCACTGTATGGCTCTGATGAATTCTTTGCTATATGAAGGATGAAACACGGACATTATTGGATGATCTGAAATAGTAAAAGAGACAAACATAAAAGGGAAATAATTTTTTCTACTATTTGTCTATGTCATCTCATATTCAAGGCTATGTTTGGTCAAAATCTCTAATGGCTACCTAACCTGCCAGTGTCTCCATTAACCTCTTGCCTTTTGTTTTCCTGCATCAGAGACCTTAATGCACTATAGAACAATTATGTTTCTATGTTCTACTTAGCTAATTCTTAGTGGCTAGAGACAATACTTGACTATTGGTACATTCTCAACTCAACAAGCTTTGAGTTGGTACATTCTCAACTCAACATCACAATATCATAACTGATCAGACCTGCTTCCTGCTTTTATTTATTTTATAATTAAAATATAGTCTTTTTTAAGTTGCAATTTTTTGGGGGAAAGGAACCCAAGGTCCTCAACTTGAGATATATTGCAGCTTATTTTAATTTTTTTTGTGAAAAAATCTTGTTAATTTGCTTAAACTACACTTGATCTCATAATCCTCCTGATTTAGACTCCTAGCATACTGGGATTACAGAAACTTGCCACTATCCCCAGCTGTGGTGTAGACTTGACCACCAGATTTTCTAGGTGTAAGAGCAGATTTGGTGAAGCCACCATATCATCACTCCAGGCCAGTTAAAATCTGGTTCAATTTTCAGTGACTTTTGTTATTTGAGGGATTTTTTTTGTTTTGTTTTGTTTTTGTCATAAAGTAAATGGGTTAGTTTTCCCTTGAAATTTGAAAAATTCGAATCATTGATTACTTTATTTAAGGAAAGAAAACAAACTTGGGGAGAAAAGTGCAAGATTCTGTAATAGAAAATGGAATAGAAAATTGAAACAAAACAAACTTCCTTCTTAAACGACGTTTTAACTGTCTACTCATTTATAAGCACAATGAACTAGGAGCTCGTCGACCTGAGAAGAAAGAAAAATATATTTCAAGTTGCTTTACACAATGAAGGAAAAAGGCATCTATCTCCCCAGTCATTGTGACAGAGTAATGTACAAATTAATTGGAGAAAAAAGAGAAGAAGGACAGAGAAATATTCTTTGTTTTCTCACCCAAAGCCTAAGCCAGACAAGTTCCGTTTCTGCATGAGAAAAACTCTTGTCTGAGCTGGGATCTGAAATCTGGGGCCTGCCTCCCTTTCTCGCCATTGCTACTCAGCAGCTAGAGAAGTACCACAAGAGTTCACCTCTATCTCTGTGGCAGGTTAATGCTGAGATGGATACAAATGAGTCTTGAGTTTATTTACTAGCATTATGGACTGTCCGAAACCCCTCACATACAAATGTCAAATGCTTGGCACATTTACAGAAATTCCTCTTTTTGGACAAATCGCTTTAAAATACCACCCCTATTTTGGTACTTAAGAGAAGATAAAATTTAGAGATAGGAAAGAAAATCCATTAAGACTATTTCTCTGTAGCTATATAAAAGCCAGTATACCCTAAGGGTCAAGGGAAAATATGTGAATGGTCACAAAACACCTTCTGAGAAAAGCTATTGACTTTTGTGCTGAAATCTAGAAAAACTCATGCAATTCTGTACAGTGCCACTCTAGTTTAATAAATACTCTAGAGTTCCATCCTTATGAAATCTCTTCCCTATGAAAATAACAAAAACAGCTGAAGTAAAATCAATGGCTTCCCTAGGCTTTCTAGGAGGCTGACATACTTGCTGCCAAATTTTCTTTTAATTCTTCAATAGTCAGGAATTCTGTTCTTGTTTTTGTCTTCATCCATATAATGAGGCTACTGCATTGGACCTTATTCTGGTCAAAGATTTACAAAAGCTTTTTATTGTTCAGTATGAATCAGTGGGACAGAAATGTATGACCCTAAGCACTGAAGTGATGCATGACAAGCTAAGTGTCACTCCAGTGACTTTGTGATGGTGAAGGAAATCCTCATCACAGTTATTGAATTTACTCATCTATCTTTCTATCTATCTATCTATCTATCTATCTATCTATCTATCTATCTATCTATCATCTATCATTCATCTATCATCTATCTATCATCTATCAATATATCATGATATATCGTAATATATAGATATATCAGATACACACACATGTATGCATGCACACACTTTGCCAGCTTTTTGCCTGCCACTGTGCTAGAAATTGTGCTAGAAACCCCTGCCACTGGGTTTATATCAATAGACACTGCTAGAGTCCTCAAGTTAAACCAAAGGGAAAGGCAACAACAGATAGACAGAGCATGTCCTATAAAAGATCAGGATAAAAGTTTCCCATCCTGGTGTAGATATTAGCAATATTTCTCTAAGAAAAAAATAAATTTAAGTAATTAATGCTTGCAAAATTGTTAGCATAAAGTGAGTTAAAGGGAGAAAGAAAGTGTTCCAGGATGAAAAAGGGCTAGGAAGATGGTAAACCTGGAAGTCATAAACAAAGTACTTTATTTTAAAGAAAATGAAAAGAATATATCACAGTCAGATAATTATAGCTGACGACTATTAGTTGACTTTTTCTAAATAGTAAGTAAAGAGGATTTGAATGTTGCTAACACAAAGACATGATGACTGTCTGAGCTGATGGATATGCCAACTACCTACTCTGATCAACACACTTTGTGTACATGGACGTAAGTATCACACTGTGCCCTATTGATGTGTGTAACTACTTTATGTCAATTAACAATAAAAATGTATTACAAAAGAGAAAGAAAAGTCAATTGTTAAGGAGAAAAAGAATTAAATATTTAGCATGTTCTTCTCTAAAAGCAAGAAAGATTAGTTGGTGGTAGTAACTATTTAACTGGCTATAAAATTCTTCAGACTATTAGAAACTAAGTATGTGTTAAGTAATGGAGTATGTTAGTGATATAATGCTGTATGAAAAGCATTCCAAAATGTGATGACTTCAAAGTACAACCATTTTTGTCGCACAGGTTTCAGAGAGCAATTCAGCTGGGTGGTTCAAGCTGAAGGTCTCTCATAAAGCTTTAATCAAGTTGACTTTAGCTGTCCATCTGGATGCCAGCCTGTTCTATGAGACCTTCCAAGCTCCCCCATGCAGCTGTTGGCAGGAAGCCTGGCCTTTTCTTCTCTCTGGATATTGGCTGGATGCTTCAAGTCCTTGTGACTGGGGCTTCTCCACAGTGCAGCTTATGACATGGCAGTGGATTTCCTCTAAAACAAAAAATGTGGAAGGGACACAAAACACACCCCTGCACACAGACAAACACAGGGGCAGAGAGAGAGGGAGGAAAAAGGCAGAGAGAGAGAGAGAGAGAGAGAGAGAGAGAGAGAGAGAGAGAGAGAGCAGCTCTTTTATACTCTAGCCTGAGAAGTGACATAGCTCCCCTCTTTCACATTCTTTTAGGCACACAGACTAACCCTGATACAATATGGGAAGACACACGCAAGAGCACATCCGAGGTGCTTGGGGTCATTTTAGAGACTACTTCCCATGGGCGTAACTTATAAAAACAAACAGTATAGAGGCAAATATTGCCTCCTATCAGGGCTACTTTTGAGAAATGCATCCTTAGACAAATTTTTTCATTGCAGCCACACCACAAAATACACGTACATACAACTAGGTGGTCCAGCTTACTGAGTAGCTAGCCCATTGTTCCAGGATCCCAGAATGTTACTATGGAGAACACTGGAGGCAGTGTAATGCAATATATTGAGATAGTTGAATATATTGAACATGGACAAGTTATCATAAACATAGTAGGGAATAGAAAATGTTCAGCATAGTTATGATCTTGTGAGATCACAGGATGCATTGCTGGATGAGATAACGTAATGTGTCTAAATTGTCTCTGAACTGAACTGACTAATGCTTGTGATGTGGAAATACAGTTCCTGATGTCTTAACCACAGTTTTCATGGAATAGGGCTCATGACTGCAATTTCAGTAAGTAATGTGACCTAAAAGGGATGAAGACATGTGATCTTATGATGTCTTTACTCATGAGTTTGGTCCCAATACTGAAAAAGAAAGCCAAGTTGCCATGCTTGTTTACGGTCTCTGACTCACTTGTATCTTGGCAGGTACAAAACAGATGCATACATCCAAGAGAGAAGCCATGGCTTATCAAGACAAGGTTTCATGAAGCCAGCTTCAGATAGAAGTGGAGAGACATATCTCACAGCTCATGAGAGCCATTGAGCTATTTAGACCGCTGGTAAAATCTGAAATTGTAGTAAAATATTGAAGCAAATGTTTCTGTAGCTTGGTAAGCTAAAAACATGTGAGGCCTTTAATATGTACCCTTGACTTTTTCTTAAGGCCTTAGGTTCTCTACTGATTCTTACCCTCTGAAACTCACCCACCCTGCTTCATATGGTCAGCCCCTTGGAACAAAGGGGTCTTATCTGTTTGTAGTTTTTTCTCTCTGCATTTTCTCCAATCTTAGAATATGGTAGGAAGTATTCCATGAAGACTGTGCTTAGGATATTAGGAGCTTATTTCTGTATCAAAAACATTAGTGGGTTCAGCCCAGAGACTCAGAACTCATACTGAGAATGGAGGTATAGTCAGGATAAAATCCTGGATACTAGTGAGAGTCAGTTGGAGCTTTCAGACTGTGGTTCAAATCCAAGCCTTTCTCTTTGCACCTGTACATTGTCTCCCTGTAAAATGAGGCTAAAAATACCCACCTTTGTCTGTTCAACATTAGATATCATGTAAAGTGACTAGGCTGGTACTCTGCACATGTAAGGATATGGAAAAGACTTGTCTTGGTTACTTTTCTCTCATTTCTGAGGCAAAAAATCCAACACCTGGAGTTAAAGAATGAAAGTTTTATTTAGGACATAAGTTTACTTCTTCACATAGAATGGTTTGGAAGGTGAAGGCAGATCCAATTCTAGTGATTGATCCTGGATCTATGGTTTTTCTACCTTCTGGTGATTTACTTACGTGGGTCTGAGCCTCAACCTGATGCCCCAAGATGGTGCAGAGCTTCAAGATTGCCTCTAATTTCTAAACAATAGAATAAGGAAGGATGACAAAGGGTACCTACCCCCTCACTTAATGAGGATCATTGGAAGTTTCACACATTTATACTTCTGCTTATCTTTCTTAGTTCAACTTGCTCCAGACCCTAAAACAAGAGCTCCAGTGTTTCTAATAGTTTATTTCTGGGTCATGCGTAGAGAAATTGCTTGAGAATCATGAGGTAGTCAGAAGATGATTTGCCATTAAGTCAGATGCTGAAGTGGAGAATTGAGGCATAATTGATAAAGGAATTCTAGGCAAGTACAAAACAGGCAACATTAAATTGTTCCAATCAAAGGGAGAGAAAGTCAGGGAATTTTCCACCAATACCAGGGAGGTACTGGATAAAAGCTACTCTTAATAATTTTCAGTGGTACGATCTACCAAATGTAGGAAGTAGCCATCCACAAAGGCAAAGATATCGCAGGTATAGAGCTGAAAATCCTGGACTATGGAAGTGTTGAAGCCTTCAAGTGAATATGAAGGAGGCATTGCCAAATTTGGCTAACTACTTTGGGCCACAATTTAGCCACATGACTACTCCTGGATGTAAATGTTTGGGAAATTTGGTCTTTACCTGGGTCCATTACCCCAACCAAATATAAAGTTCTGCTTTTAATAGCAGACAGAGAAAATGGATTTGTGCCTGGGAACTTGTGGTCTGTAAAAAGATGACTTAGCAAATTGTTCCTTGATTGTACTTTGTAAAATCCATTAGTGAATTAATTAGATTTGCATCTCACAGTGGATTGAATTTATCAAGGTTCCCTACTTACACCTAGGAGTTAAAACAGACGGCTGCTGCTTTTGCTATAGGAATATCTCTGATCAAGGGACAAGATAGACATTCTTTCAAAGCATGCCGATCTCTTGAGTTGAAGTTCAACATTTAAGTACTAAACTTATCTTGATTGTGATTCCTATGACTCAAAAAAATAAATCATATGATTTATTGATTGAGGTTCCTGAAGGACACATATATCAATCAGGACCCCAGTTCCCATTTTCACACATATATGGGAACAATACAGAGGTAACCCTTATGAAAGAACATAATTTATGGAGAGGCAAGGATGGTGAATTACTGAGAGTGGGCGTGGTTGCGGGCTCCTGTGATCCCAGCTATTTGGAGGCTGTAACAGGCGGATCCCTATGAGTCTGACCTAGTAGTGAGACCCTGAACACCCCTAAGACCCTTCCCTAAAAAATATAAAGAATAAAAAATAAAAAAGAATGGTGCATTCTGACTGTGATTGATAAACAACTATGAGAAGTAATGTCAGGTAGCCAACGAAAGAATGTGTAAATTGGGGCAGACTATTGTCAATTGTGTCTCATAGTGAAAAAGTAAGAACTAGCTAAGACTGGGACGGAAGTTGAGCCATAAAAATGAAAAAAAAAAAAAAAACAAGAAAATAGAGGACATATCTTTCCAGAGAGGATACAGCAGCTCAAAGCCTTTGTCTCTGGAAGTACAAGACAAATTCTATTCATCTAAATCAGAGCTGACTTCAAAGAACATTTAGCTGAAAATATAGGGCAGATGGTAGTAGTGGGATAACCATAGATCAGGAAGAATTGCAGGCAAGTAAAATTTCTTTTTTTCCCCCATAATTTTATTGAGAAAGAAATAGCAATGAGACAGTTTCAAATCAAAT
>NDGN011226928.1:0-10476 GCA_002564285.1 Tympanoctomys barrerae
AGCTCAGCCCACCAGGGGGCGGGGCTGGCTGGCATGTGGTGCTGGGGGATTGAAGCGCCGTCCCTTTGCTTTGCTAAGTTTGTTCTAAGTGGGTGCTTTAGATCACTGAGCCATCTCACCAGCCCCTTTTTTTCTTTTTTTGATTGGTTTACTTGGTTGGTTGTTTGACCAGCTGAAACAAATCTATATGCCATGGCACTTAGGATACTCTTTGTTTGACTTAACCAGAAACAGCCTCAGAAAGACTGAGCTATCAATCTTTCTTTCTAACACATAAATATGGTTGTGCAGCTAGATATCCATAATACTTGTATGGGGGTGTCCTTCTGGGGGACGAATCTCTGAATGGCTGCTATCTCCATTTAACCTAGTGAAACAAATCAGTATATTTCGCTTTTTTAATGCCTGAAATAACCCATATTCATTGTTCTAAGTTTTCTATTTCTACTGATGTCATTTCATGTCAGAAGGCCACCAAAGCGTGGGGAGCAAGTTGCAAAGGTCTTTTTCTCAGTTCACAAGCCCTCTGGGCCATGACCTGTGCTTACCTGTGCTGAGTGCCATGAGGCTGCAAAAAATACTTTATTAACAGCCTAAGGTCGTAATGATGCTAGTGTGGGGATTCATGTCAAATGATTACTTATGACAGAGGTTTCAGTAGTGCCGCACCTCTGTCTGCAGTCCTGAATCTAGTATACCACATGTTTGGTGAACTTGATTTTCACCTCAGGGGCAGGGAGCAAGGACTGGTCTCAGGCACTCGTGGACCAGTGGAGGGCCTCTGGGACCAAAAGAGAACCTGAAAGGGTGACAGTATGCCATTTCCTAATGTGTTAAAAACCTTTCAGTCTCTTTGTTCTAGCTATTGCAAAATGCCTGCTCTTGACAAATTATAGCCCTGTGGACATGGGTCTCAGTACAAACAGTATCACTCCATCTAAAGAAAGTTCAGGTCTTCAATGTCTTGTTGTTATTCAAATTAACATCCTAAGTTAATAAGACAAATGATTTAGTATCCTATTATTTGAAATATTCTGAAATAGAGATTTTTGGTAACTATTTGAATTTGATGATCCTTCTTGCGTTGCCTCATCAGGAACACAAAGAAATATATATGAATTTAAGCCTTGCAGGTGGGTGTCTTTGCTTTCAGTTCTTAGTATTCTGGTCTAGTTGTCACCTTGTTCATACTAACTTCATTGCTAGTATCTTTGCAATGTCTAAGAACTCTCATTTGTCATTTGACACAAATGGGCCTGAGATTTTGGTGTCATGAGAAGTTCTTGAGGAGACCAAAGATCAGGTTGTATAGTTTGAACACAGGAACTCTCATACTGAGAAAGATTACACAGATCATGCCTATTCCTGTTTATGGAAGTTTAGATTTTATTTTTTCTTTCTTTCTTTCTTTTTTTCTTTTTTTTTTTTTTTGAGATGAGTCTTGCTATGTAGTTCAGCAAGAACTTTGGCTTTGGATTCCATATGTAGTTTGGGCTGGCATTGGATTCACTATGTGGTTGGTCCATGTTGACCTTAAACTCATAGCAGTCCTCCTGCCTCAGCCTCCTAAGTGTTGGGATTACAGGTATGTGCCACCACACCTGGATAGGAATAATTCTTACTTATTGCTGAAAGAAATTCAGGTTCCAAACTTCATGGAGGAAAAAAAAACTTCATAAACATATTTTCACTTAATTTAAAAGAAATAATATTATCTCCTGCCCCTAAAATTTTAGTTTATCTTATTTTTAAAAACTGATCTGATAATAGCTTTGCTATTTTGATATTGGATAACACTGTTCTTTTAGCAGTTGAAGGAAAAGTTGATCAATAGGCTAAATAAATGTATAATATGCTTGTCTGTGTTACTTTGCAGCTTAATATTTTCACATACATTGAATTCTGAGGCTAATCCTGTGAATTAGGTTAAGAAAATAATATTTAAAAGGTAGTGATTTTTCTCAAGGTCAGAAGCTGTGAACTAGTTGAGTTCAAACCAGGATCTCCTGACTCAAATTTCTGTGTGTTTTCCACTGAGTTGCCTCTCAAAGCCAGGGCAAATCAAGACCCACTGTGGGACTTCAAAGGTATAATTATAATCTCATCCCACAGCTAAGTCGTTCACTTATTTTTTACATAAAAGTAAGCCACAGAATCTGGCATGGAACTTCATAACGCAGTGTGATGGTTACTGTTAACCAAGGGTCTAGGATGGTCCTTTCTTTGCTAGAATTTTTTTCCCCAGACATATCTGCTCTTACAAAAAGATAAGCTGAAGCTATTGACAGGTATAGCAATTGCAATCCTTTATGGATTGTTAGAATTTCAGATCTTAGGCACCTTTTAACCGGTCCTCCTTCATTCCAGAGATACATAAATATCTAGCCCTGTCTGTCATTAGCAAGGTTGGATAGTGATTTGGGGATGAAGAATCTTTCCTCATGCAAATCCTAACTAAACCTTCTAACACAGAATTTAACTCCTTGAAGATGTTTTGCCTGTCACGTGGCCAGCATGCCAAAGAGCTATGTCTTTAATTTGCTTTATGGAGATAGAAGAAACTGCTTATGCAGCCCCGATTACTCTTGAACCTACAATCCAACTGTCGTTTCTCAGTAAAGAAGACTGCTAAGCCCTGGAGAATTGAGCTGCTGCTCTGGGGTGTGACACCAAGGTCTGATCATTTCAAAGCTAGTAATAACCAGAATCCTAAAATTCGTATGAATAAAATGTAATTTTAGTAATGTTTCCATAAACAGTGGTAATGGTGGCATTTTAGTAGGCAGTGACATTAGTCACATAGAAATTGCACCACATTGGCTTTTAAATTACTCCACCTGTCTGTATGAATAGAATTTTCAGTGTAAAGGCTGGGAGACAGCTGCTGCTAATGTCTCCTTCTCCCTGTGCACATAATGCTGGCAAATCTACATGCATAAAGGACTAGTTTGTGATGTAAAATGGTACCTGACCTCTCTAGCTCCTGCGCTACAAAGCAATACCTTTAATTACCAGTGGCTGTGTTTAGTTGTTGATATAAAAATGTCAGCTTCCAGGAGTGTAACCTCAGGTTCATCCCCTCCAGTAATGTCACCCACTGTACTCTTCTTCTTCCACCCACATCCGTACCGCAGTGGGTGAGCATTTATCTTGACGGGTTTCAGAAATATACCCAGCATTAATACTTAAAAGGTAAACACTGAGTGCCTCATGAACTTGATTGATGATCTTTCTGTTGGAGAACTTTGAAAGATGAATAGAATTTGGTTCCTTCCTTCTAGCTGGAATAGAAGGCTGGCATGCTGTTCGTGTCCTACCAGGGCCTCGTCCCATTCATCTAATACAAATACATGCGCTTACTTGAGGGTTGGGCAGGCATTTCATGTAGCAGAAAGACAGAAGGATACAGGGGCTGGAGAACATCACACTGTTTTCTCTGTGTTCGTGTTTCTCATGGATAGATGATGAAGTTTGCTTTCTGAAGCAGCCCATTTGTCTTCAGCCTTTTGCTTATGGTCGATTATAGTAGCTACACTGAAATAAGATTGGGCCACACAAGAGGACCCCCTGGATACTGATGCCTGTTGCCAACTGTGTATTTGGTGAAATGGTAAATAGGAGCTATACATGTCTGGCTCATTTTTGAGCATCCTTTTTGACTTCTCTCACACAACTGGTGTTTTCGTGTTTAATTTAACAGGAATGAGTAGTAAATGAAAGCTGCTGCCTGAAATCCCACTGTGAGCGTGTTTTGCACTTGGCTCCCCAGTGACAAGGCAATTTGTGAAATTATGTGATGGAGTAATTAGATGAAGCCAGGGATCCTGATTGTTGCCATGCATATGTGGTGAGGGTTTGTTGGGGAAAGGGAGGGGGAGCAAAAAATAGATTATTACCCTGGCAAGTTGGCTCAAAGCTTCTTCATTTATTTGTAAACAGAATATTTAGTGACCGCATAGGAAGTAGCTGCAATCACCAGCTCATAAAGAAACCACAGCAGAGCTTTTGGATTTTTGCAGAGTGCTCATGTAAAATTTAAGCTGAGAGGCAGAATCCCTGTTAATGTAATTAGGATCTAATTTACCACCCTTTGCACACAGATGTAATAATGTCTAGATATTTATTCTATCTTTAAGTGCGTTACATATACCTCAGTGCAGCCGTTGCTGAACAGAAACAGGTGTGAGCACTTTCCTAATTCGTTTTTACACTGTAAACACATAGCAATTTAAGGGAAATATTTACCAAAAAGAAGGGAAAGGGATGGCTGCAAATGAGGCAGTAATGGACAGTTGCCCTTTATGTACTGATGGATTTCTCAATGGTTAAGTAAATTAAAGCAAATGCTAGAAAAATCAATAGGCCAGCGTAGTCTTGGTTTTGCCTCATAGACTTCAAGACAGAATGACAGATGTGGTGTCTATGACCCATTTAAGTATTAATGCTCGAAAAACTGCTTTTGCATGCAAGGTTGTAGGCTTCGAAACATTCTGCTGTATTAAATTACAGACAATAATATTTTTAAGTATATGTGGAATTTATACGTTTCAGTCAGGTTGTTCTTATGTGTTACATTTATACTGGAAGATTAGTTGCTTAGTTGTTGCAATAGGACTATAAATCAGATTGGAATGTTCCTGCATGGAAACATCTTCATGAGGCTGTGGTTAGAAGGTGAAGATGATGTATTTTGAGCTGACGTGAATGGCAAAGTGAATATGCTCAATAGCACTCTATGTGGAAACCAAATTAAATTTAATTAAGGTATAGATGCTCAGAGCCTTTGGAAAAATCTGTAAAATAGCATTCAAATGTGGCATTATAATTCAGTTAATCTCCAGGGCTACAATGTTATATTTTCTATTTGCTCTAATGTGAGTAACATGTCACATATGTTGACTGCCACAGAGAGTGGAATTGTAAGGCTTCGTCTAACTCTGAGAACTAGAAGGCAGACCTGTTCATAACACCACAGAATGCTGCTTTTCCCACCATTGTTTGAATTTCTAAAAGTTCATCTTCAGCATCAAGAAAAATAATTTAAGTCATAAATTGGTTTGTTGACTTTCTAGGATAGAAAGGCAGAAGAGAAGTGAGCCCAAAGGGCCTGACTGCCAGAGACCAAGGCAGGTTTCTACAACCAAAAGACTAGGTTGGATTTCCTACCTCAGTACTTCAAGAAAATGGTGCCTTTTGTTGAAAAGAAAAGAACTGGACCAGACTGGAGGGTCCTGCTTCCCTCATGTTGTCTGAAGTTTAACAATAATTGCTCAGCTGCCTTTTTGATTCACAATAAAGCAGGCATTGATGATCAGTATACAAGTGTAATACTGTGGTAAATCAAATCATTGGAAACATGGCTGGGTTGATGGGAAAGAGAGTAGAGTGATGGTTTTGATTCTAAGTTGAAGATACTTACTTGATTTTTAGTTTTATGCAACATAGCATTGATTTTTATACCATCCCTCTGAATTTATATCATGAAGTTAAACAGTGTGTACATTTGGAGATTTAATGGGAGTGTAAAGAGTAACTTGAAGGGAAAAAAGTCTACCATAAAAAAAAAAAACCTCTCAGAAAGTGAAAGTTATGACAGAAGTGAGGATTCTTTGGTTTCTTTTAAAGCAGTGCTCCTTAAACTTCCACCTTCATTCAGATGGCCTGGGGGTTGTCTTCGGAAGCTTGTGGTAGATTAAGGATTCTGAAGACATACAGACCATTTCTGCTGGACTCACTGGCAGTGCCTTTCCGTGCCCAGGGTGGGTGGGAAGGTTGCTCTGTAAGTCAAGGGTCCTATATCCCACCTAGCTTAAGTGCTCTGGTGACAGTACACCAAGCTGGAAGTCACAATGGAGTGAAGGCTGTGTGTATCGTCGCTGTGGCTGTGGGAACGCGCAAATTCCTGCTCAAGCCCTGGAGAGAGGATGGGCTTTTAAAGTCCTGACTAACTGTATCGCTAAATAGTGAAATAATACCTATGTTTGAAGGAGAAATGAGTTCATGGGATGTACTTCTCGCCAGTTTTATGTGTACTCTGGGAAATCCTTCTGCATTTCCGCCTTCCTTCTGTAGTTTATTTGCCATGGGCACCATTGCTCTCCAAACCCCCAGCATCCTGGAAAGTAAATGTGTTTTCAAAAGGGAACATCTGAAAAGTATATTCCCTCTAGTTGGGCTGAGATCTAAAGAATTATGATAAGCAGCACATAGCTATTCATCATTGCTTAGCAGGTACATTCTCCAACTCATTAGAGTTCACAGGCTGGATGTAGTTTCTTGAAATTAGGTCATTTATTTTGGTCTAAGTCAGTGAGGATCAAAGGTCATAAGGAATCCAAAAGGCATTAGTCAGGGTTCTTTTCTGGACCCCTCAGATGTCATTGTACGAGTCACCCATGGCAGCCTGGGCCTGGCCTGCTGTCAGGGAACTGGCAGGGTGCCTACTTTATTTCCAGTTTGCATAGATAAAAAGCAGAGCAGCTACTCTTGGAATCACTATAAAAATAAGCTTACATAAAATCTCCATTTGAAATACAGTTAGCGTGTGCTCCTGCACGCTGCTCCTCAGCACCGCAATGGGACCTAGAAATCGAAATTAGGGAGACAGGCATACATTTGATGCCACTGTGGGTTAGCCTTTGTTTTGGTGCAGGCTTTGTGGATTTTCATAAAGAATTATAATGGCAGACTAAGCATTTTAGCTTGCTAAAGGAAAATAAGAACAAAGGCATCACCTTAATGTGTGTGCTTTGGCGTTCCTGTTGCTAAGGTCCAGGTACATCTGGCAATTGTGAGTTTATGTGGATCAGAAGGAATGGCCAAGAGATGCAGTCAGTCCATTCGTATACTTCCTCCTGAGCCCTGTGAGTGCCAGCTTACACTTTGAAGTAAAAACCTCACCAGTTACCAAGAGCACAAATCAAGAGCTGGGACTGATTTGCTGAGTGGTATTCAGGTTGGACAAGAAACCAGGTAGTGAGCAACATCCATCACTTGAGCATTCAAGGGGGAGAAGGAGTCAGTGCTTGGAGAATTTCCAGGTGGAAGAAAAGGTCAAATGTACAGGCCTGAAAGATAGTAACATATATTAGAATTTAAAAAAAAGACTATAAGCAATTGTCCTATTGGAAAGAATATTAACAAGTAAATAGTTAATTTATATGTGATCCTACAATGAATAATTATATCCCCATTTGACAGATGAAGGAGATGGGACAGAAAAGATTAAAGGTCTAATAGACTAGTGCAGTAGTGGCTGGAGAGAAAAATTCAGAGCCAGAACCTTCAACCTCTTGGAGATCTCTACTTCCATCATCCTTCATTTATTTATTTATTTATTTATTTATTTTTAATGTATTTAGTGCAGGGTCTTACTTTGCAGCTCAGACTCATAGTGACCCTCCTGTTCCAGCCTCCCCAGCACTGGGATTACAGGCATGTGCCACCATGCTCAGTCTCCATGACCAGCTGGGCACATCAAGGGTGGGGCTGATGTGGTGTGTGGTGTGGGGGAATTGAACCCCCATCCCTGGGCTTGCCTAAGCAGCTGCTTAGTCTGCTGAGCTACTGTCGTGGCCTTCTACTCCCATTCTGACACTTAGCATTGTGACTTGTCATTGTTCTTGATATTGCCTTGCACACGCAGTTGACTGTTGGCAAAGGAGAAGTCCACATGGCCTCATCAGAGCCATAGCTTTGTCGCACTAGGCAGGAGTGATCACAATGACTATGGTCAACCAGCACTCTGGATCTATTGCACAGGTCTTGTGCTGTCCCTAGATATCTCTATGGGTTGATTGACTGTTGATTACAATAAAAGCAAGTGTGTGTGTGTGGGGGGGGGGTTATGCTGACGGTAGGACTTTTATGTGCACTATTTTTCTTCACTTCAAATTATTGCTAAACTCCAAGCTATTGAATTGCAATATAAATAGGCTCACTATAGCTTCTTTTATGCAAATGTAAGTGTTTTCAAAAGCCTACTATGTGCAAGGAACTGTGCACACTGGGTGCAGTTTGGAGCAAAAACTGGAGTGAAGAAAACTGCTAGAGGGTAGCCACAGATGTCTGGTGAACAGGCTGTTTCTGGCAGTGTAGAGAAATGGGGGTAGGAGATGCATGGAGATAAGTTTATGTCTCATGAGTAGAAATAGTTATTTGGTTACTTCCAGAAATATTGCCAATGTAGTCATGGATCTGGACAGATGCAGAGAGAAGTGGAGGAGGTCAAGGACAGATTTTTGAATGATACCTGCTTTTCAAGGGTGACCTGAGTGGACAACCTAGAGAAGGAGACAGGAGAGCTTTCAAGGAGGTCTTCTGTTAAGGTAGAGGAGGGGTGAACTTATTCCTGGGGTCCCTTCCAGCTCCAGTGCTTTAATGCTTTAAAGAGGAAGGGTGATACAATGGCAAGAAAGCCAAGGCATCCAAGGGAGCTGAGTGCACGCGGTCCCCCTCCATTATCCTCTACTCGCCAGCCTCCTTATCTCAGTTCCTGGAATCTCTGTGGACCCTGACGCTACACTCAGGAACTTGGACATTGTCTTGGAATCTCCCTTCTCAGCCACGTGCTCCCTCCCAGAGTCTTATCAATCCTTCCTCCTCAGCACTTGTCCACTCTTTTGTGCCCGTGTGGTTTTGCTGCCTCTGCGTTAAGCCAGACCTCCAGGCCTACTGCTTTTGTTCTTCCCTCTGCAATATCCCTGCTTCTGTCACTCAGCCTTCATTCTGTCACTGCAGGTTTTTTCCTAAGGCAAACCATAAGTGAGCTCCTACACACACACACACACACACACACACACACACACACACACACACTCACTTCCAATCCTGGGTATCTCCATAGTGTCCCTGAGAGCCAACCTACATATTTTTTGGCAAGTCGTCTGAGGATCTTTTGCAGCTGATCCAGGCCCACTGAGGGTCCACTCTCCCCTCATGCACACGTTGGCTCCCATGGGTGCTGGAGGGTCCCTGTTCTGTGTACCTCCCATGCTGGTGGGGACAGGCCACCTCCATGAGCCACCTCTCCACTTGACACGTTCTTCCTCATCCCTCATCTTTCACATCTTATTGCAACTGTCACTGCATGGTCAAACCATTCCTAATCCTCCCCAGGGGAGAGGAAATGTTTCCCCCAAAAAATACACACACCAGATCTACAGAACCCTGATAAGCCTCTGACAGAATCCCTCTCTGTATTTATGAACTGCCTCCTTATCTGGAAGTCAGAATCTAATCTCCCATCTCTGTATCTTCAGAACTGCATTAGAGATGCTGAATAATATCTATGGACCAAATAACTGGGGAAAGTTTCAACACGGAAGTGGCAAGACTCTGGAGTATTACAAAGCAGAATTTGCTGGGAAAGATTCTGGCAGAGTGTCAGATGTCATCAGTGACCTGTGAGAGAGCTGTTTTAGACATCAGGAAGGGGAGGAGGAAGGGGAGGGGGAAAGGGGGGAGGGGGAGGGGGAGGGGAAGAGGTTGTAGTGCGTGTGAGGTAAAGCAGGGAGTACTGGTGTGCGTGGGACAGCAGGGATAGACACTGTCCCAGTCACTTCAGGAAGCAGGATGCAATTGAAGTTTGTATAAGACTGGGCAGGTACTTCAGATGAAGGGAAGAAAAGGATAAGTGTTACTTTTTTTAACATTTAGAAGGGAGATTTCAATATATTTACACAGAATTCTGACTTTCTGGGTCCTTTTTTTGTTTTGTTTTGTTTTTTGGCATAACTGGGGATTGAACTCAGGCTCTTGCGCTTGCAGGGAAGCACTTATTCTGCTGAGCCATCTCCCCAGCCCTATTTACACAGAATTGAAGTCTGTATCTTTTATGGAATTGCTGCTTATGTTCCCTGCAACTGAGGTGATTAAAATAGAGTTGCTGGGGCTGGCCAGATAGCTCAGGGGACTAAAGCTCCTCCTTAGGCTGGGGTTTAATCCCCCGCCTGCCATACCAGCCCCACCCCGGGGGACACTGAGAGGGAGATTGAGACTGGGCATGGTGGCTCGCGCCTATATATAATCCCAGCGCTTGGTAAACTGATAACAGGAGGATCAGTACGAGTCTAAAGTGTGTAGTGAGACCCAGTAGACCCTGTATTAAATACATTTTAAAAAAGAAAAATTAAAAAGGAGTCACTGAAGGTCAAAGAACACTGGTTAATGGAACAAAGGTCAAGGGAAGCGGGTGGGGGAGCTGCAAGGTAAGCAGGTGATGAGATGGTGCCTTGGAGGGAATAGAAAGTGTGGACCAAGCTTGGAGCGAGAGGGATGGATTGGGACAGACGCAGAGAAGGGTGCTGCTTCCTCCTGGGTCTCTTAGCAGCCTGGAGGCAAAGTCAACAGGTGCATGTCCCCCCCCAAAAAAGATTGAGAGCTGGAGGACATTAAAAGTCATAGGGGAGAATTGTTGAAAAATGCTGTAAAGAGCTGGCCAAATAGCTCAGCAGATTAAAGAACCTCAAGCAGGTG
>NDGN011226938.1:0-15040 GCA_002564285.1 Tympanoctomys barrerae
TCACTTTCCTCTTTGGCCTCATAATCTCCTTGATCAGAAAATTTGGGACACTACTGAGTTACAGGATGTTATAGTACAAGTTCTCATATGTCCTGAGTCTTAATTGACCTGGAAACTGTCTCATTGCTATTTGTTTCTCAATAAAATTATGGAAAAACAAAAGAATCAATTATAAAAAAAAGAAAAGAAAACAGTGTGGAAATGTTTATAGAACAAGCCACAACTAATTTGTTAAAAAATTATGTAAGAAAATGTACAGAAATGAAAAAAATTAATGTTTTAACATTTAGATTTTTGCTCCATTTTGCTTTTAGTTTAGCACATGATGAGAAACATGGGTCTCAATTCACACTTCTCACGTGGAAAGCCAGTGCTTCCAGCATTCATTAAAGAGGCTCCCTTCCCCTCAAGTTTTGACCCTTGTCATAGATCAGACAGCTGAGAGTACATGCAGTTATTTCCGCTACCTCTTGCTTCAGTTTTGGTAAATATGCATGTCGGGGAACCTGCCCATTTCTTCTGAATGTTCTCATTTATTGGGGTATGGGTTTTTAAAGTAGTTGCTAATAATCTTGATTTGGGCAGCGACTGTTTTGGTTTCACCCTTTTCACTTCTAAGGGCACGGATCTAGGTCTTTTCTTCCCCCCGTGAAAGTTGGCTAAGGCCTTGCCTGTTTTGCTTATTGTGTCTCTTCACTCCGTGAGCTCTTTGTGTTGCTTTTTAGTCTCAGTTTCATTATTTTCTGTTCTGGTCTTTATACATTCCTTCCTTGCACTAGATTTGGATTTGGACTGCTTGTGTTTTGCTAGGAATTTAGGGTGCAATCCAGGTTATTTTGGGACTCAGTTTTCTGATGTAGGCATTCCCGGTGGTCAACTTCCCTCTCAGGACTGCCTTCCTTGTGTGCCGTGAGTTCTGGTGTGTTCTGGTACTGGTATTATCATCTGATTCTAGAGCTGCCTAATTTCTCCCTTGATTTCTTCTGTGATCCAATGATTACTTACGAGTGTATTGTTTAATGTCCATGATTTGAATAATTTCTGTAGCTGCTTTTGCTATTCATCTCTAGTTTCATTGTGCTATGATCTGATAATTTGCATGGGATAGTTTTGGATTTTTGAACTTATTGAAGCATGCTTCACTGGCAGTGTGGGTCCGCATCAGGAAAAGTCCACTCCACACACTGCTGAGCAGGAGATGTGCTTTGTGGCCATTGTTGGATAGCATATTCTGCAGATGACAATTGTGTCCATTTGTTTGATGGTTTGTTTTAACTCTACTATCTCTCTGTTGATTTTTGTCTCACTCACTATTTGTGGCAGTGGGGCATCGAGGCCCTGAACTACAACCGTATTTGTGTCTTTCTGAACTTCTGTGTCCAATAGTGCTTTAAGAAGCTGGACACGCATGTATGTGTCTAGGGCATGTAGCCTGTTGAATTGTTCTCCTAATCAATATTGTAATGACGTTCTTTGCCTCTTCTGATCAGTTTGGATTTGAAACCCACGTTTCTTAAAAGTAAGAGAGCTGTCCCTGCTTGTTTTGGGGTTCCCCTTGCTTGGAATATTCTTTTCATCTTTTCGTGTTTAAACTATGGGTCTCTCTTTGAGTTAGACGTGTTCTTGTACACAGCACACTGGCGACTTTTATTTCCTGATCGTTCCTGCCAGCGCGTCTTCTGCTTGGGAACGGAGACCGTCCCCCAAGGGCTACTGCTGAACGTTGCTAGCTGCCCCCCTCATGGCGCTGTTCTCCTGTTGCTGGCTCCCCTTCTGCTCCACTGCTCGCCCTGCCTGGTGTAAGCATTTGATTAGACCTTTGGGCACTGTTAGCCCCACTCTCTCTTTCTAGCGCAAGGATCTCTTGGTATGGTTCGGTGGTCATGAATTTCCTTATGTTCTTTGTCATGGGCACGCCTCTTTTGGCAATCAGTTTTCAAAGATAATTTTTCAGGATTTATCCATTTTGGTTGTAAGTTGCTTTCTTAAAAAGCTTGAAAGCTTCACTCCAAGCTCTCCTGGCCTTCAAAGTCTGTGGTGAGGACTTTGCTACAGTTCCACTAGGCTTCACATTTTTGCTTCTAAGACCAAGTCCTTCAGAGATGTTGTCTATAAAGTGCCACAGAAAGGCTCTTTCCTGATCATGGCTATCAGGGGTTCGATGGGCTTCACTCATCTGTATGTTAAAGTCTTTCCCATTTCAATGAGGTTTTTATGAATGTCATTTGGTGCTGTCTTCTGGTTTTTGCTAATTCCGATTGACCTTTTTTTAAAAATGTATTTGGTTGTTGTGGGGTCCCACTACACAGCTCAGACTCATGGGCTCCTCCTGCTTTCCGCCTCCCCAGTGCTGGGATTGCAGGCATGTGCCACCATGCCCAGACTCTGGCCTGCTCAGCCTGTCCTGGGACAGGACATGTCTGCATGGCCTGTGGTGCCAGGGATCAAACTGTGGTCCCTGCACTTGCCTAAACTCGCCTAAGGAGAAGATTTAGTCCACTGAGCTATCGTACCCACCCCTCCAATCTTAGACTCGCCTTCCTTCCTTATCTAGAAGCTGTGGGTTCCATTTGTTCTATCCTCTTGTTTTTAGGGTATTACTGAATAACGCCCAACAGCAGCTCCATCTACTAGCTCCGACATCCGTCCTCACATGGACTAGATCTGCTGCCCATACTTCCGGAAGAAATTTTAACCTCCTGAATTTGTTGGGTGCCTTTTCATAGTACTCGAAAAGGCACTTCAGTTCTTTGCTGAATTTCATGCTTGTATCATTTTATTTAGCTCAGATAGTGTTTTATCAGTGTCTGCTGAATGCTTTCTAATTGCTGTGTTTGTTAGGTCCATTATCTGTTTAGTTATATCTTGCAAGAGCTTGCCAAGCATCTTACTAATCTTTAAAAACATCTCCTCCATTATCCTTTCACAACTTGGCTTGTGGCTTTTGATTTCCTCCCATGCAGTGCGTCATAGATCAGCTTTGGGGTACTCAGGAGGCATTTTGTTGTCTTGCCTTCTCCTGTTCCTATTGTGTTGTTGTTGTTGTTATGTAGAGATTTGCACCTTGAATATAATAGAAGACTGCTGCTGGAATGGAGAGATCTTTAGCTAGTGTCCACTTCTCAGTGATGCAGCTGGGCATGGCTTGCTACAGGCCTTTGCTGCGGTCCCAAGATCCAACCGCCTCTGTTTATTGGGAGGCGAGGCTTCAGTGTATTTGGCACAGCACCTAATCCTTCGGAATTGGCCCATAGTATTGTTTGCTTGTTTTGCAGAACTGGGTATTGAACTCAGGCCCTTGTGCTTGCCAGACAAGCGCTTATTCTACGGAGCCACCTCCCCCACATTGTATTGTTAATGACACAAAAGCAATCTAGGTATTGGCATACAAAGGAAACCAATTAATATTAATGATGCCATGTTGGCAATGGCAATAAAAGCAGCAACAAATACCATCCAAGAACTACATACCCTCAGAACTGATAATGTACACTTCACCACAGAAAAGAGATCTGTAGCTGCAGTATAGGCATTAAGACAAACTGCATATTGACATACAGCAAATGTCTATTAAATGCAACACTTATGCCTTCACTCATGATAAAAAGCATTTAACAGTAATACCATGGAGTTGGATATCTAGTGATTTATAAAGCTTAATGGTTATATAAGCAAAACAGAAGTTGTAGGGAACTGGAAAATAAAAAAGTAAAATTTGAAAAATGAATCAGTGGAAGAAAAGAGAGCTAGAGAATCCTATTTAGAGTAAAAGGAAATGAATCATCTCAGACAAAGACAACAGAAAAGTCCAAGTAACAAAAAGCAGAAAAATGAAAAAACAGAGAGCAAAATAAAGAACAGAAAAATAAGAGGAAAAAAGTTTAAAAAGGAGAGGAAAATAAATAGGAAAAAGACAATAATAAAAAAGAAAGAAAAACAACTGAGTCAAAGAAATGCTCTGAGCTTTGGAGTAAGTGCAGTCTCAGAATCTACGCAGCCAGAATTTCCCAACAACAGCAACAATTTTCCCCCACCTGGAGTCATGGCCTGTGCCCTTGTGGGGGTCCCACCCTGTTTCAAAGTCCCCTCTGTCCTCACTCACTAGGAGGTGGCAACGATCGAAGCTGCACTGTGTCCTTGCTTGTGTTGGTAGATGGAGACAGTAACAGATCACGGGTCTCTGCCAGATGTAGGTATCAGGGATTCACGCAGTTTGCCGGGATTGATACTGGCATCTTCAGACCTAGCCGCCTCTAACAGCCACACTTGCAGGGCCGGCTTTCTCCCAGTGGAGGATGGAGTCCGTGTCCTCCTCAGCCTGAGCTTAAACTTTTCAGGAGGGACCGGTGCAGAGCCAACCCCCTCTCCTCAGCTGTCTCCCCCCCAGTCACTGTGGGAAGGTAACACTGCAAACTCTGAAGTGGATTTGTTCTGTGGCTCAGGCTTAGACCACCCTTCCTCCAACAACATCTGATTAAACACCTGCTGGCATGTGGTGGGCACCACGTTGTGTTTCTTCTCCAACTCTAGCCTGCCATGAAAGAACCACCACACTGTTTTTGTAGTTTTAAATCGCTGTGGGCTTTTCTTGGGGCCAGTGCTGCTGGCTGGTCCACAATTTCTCCCCGTGTCTGTTGACCCTCTAGGCTTAGCTTCTTTCCCTGGACATTGGCTTCACCACAACCAGGTAGGTCAGCTGGTGGACACCTCTGCTGCCTCTGCCAAGCGGGAAGCCCTCATATTCTACTTTCTAACTGGAGAAACACGCATTTGGGCAGTCGTGGGTTCTGGGGCCAGGAAGAGAAGAAGCTGGGCTCTGTTTTGTCAAGCTTGATACTGCTCCGGTAGCACCCACACTGTGCCTCTTGGGCAGCCCCCCCCCCTGCTCTCTGGGCTGGACTGGTACAAGGGTCCACCCCTCTAAGCCCTGGGTGCTTGCCGCTTTGGCACAGCCTGCGTGCTCCCACTGCTCACTGGCTCCGTTCTCCTCTCCCTGTCTGCAGCCTCTGCACAAGCTCTCAACCCCATCCGACTGCTTCCTTATTTAGTTTTAAGATTTGGTTCTCTGCCCGGAGATGAGAGACAGCGCCTGGGCTGCCCTCTGCATATCTGGAGCCACGGTGGGTGCTGGTGCTCTTCTGCAGGGGGAGCAGGGAGACTTCAGCCTCTGGGGCTGGCAGGGCTTCCAGGGCAGGATGGGCCAGGGCCGGAGGCACCCCGCAGGGCCCAGGGCACAATCTCACTCAGATGTCATACCTGACTTCCTAACACGGAGAAACACACATGTGGGTGGCCACACATCCTGGAGCTGGGCAAAGGGGAGCCTGCACTGTGTCTCTGGCCCAGGCAGGCTCTGCACTAGCTGCTAGCTGTTGGCTGTGGGGTTGTTTGCTATGTCAAATGAAAAGGTCTTTGCCCAGCATCGTTTGCTGTGCCACTGTGAGCGTGGTGCTGGGCCATGGAGCGTGGCGTGGCTCCCGAGGACAGCTGCCCTACAGCACCACCAGGTCTAGCTGAGCTGGCTTTGCAAACCCTGGCCAGTGACAGGTTTCAGGGGCTGCACGGGAGGTTAGCTGGGCTTGGTGACAGTTTCCTTGCCTCACCTGTTCAGGGCAAGGCTGTCAGGTGCCCATCTTGCGGCTCGTCCCTCACAGGTCGGCCAGGACAGTGTGTGGCTATGAAACTCGGGAGCTCTCTAACTTTCACTGCTATTTTATGTGCTAGGACTTCTGCTCCAGCATCTGTCACCCTATTAACTGCATCCCTCAACATGGAAAGGATTTTCTAGCAAAACCCAGTGCCCACCACATACCACGCCAACGACTTCAGCCGAAGTCTAAAGCCATACTTTCTCCAAAAGGTGTGTGGGCTGTTTTGACTCAGTTCCTACTTGAAGCTGGAGGCATTGTCCCTCTGGACTGACATATGATTGCGAGCGCCAGGCTAAGGCTTTGTTATTGTTTCCGCAGCGTATTTTCCCTAACTTCTGGTTGCGTCCTGCGGAGCTGGCTTTGGGCTACATGTGCCGTCCAACAGCTTCAAGCCACTGCCATGGCTCCACTGGAGCAGTGGAGGAGTGAGGGCTGGCATCCAGGCTCCTTCACAGCCCTGTGGTTGGTCAAACGCATGTTCCTCTTTAAACAACCAGCCCTCCACACTGCGAGGACAGCTGCACCTCCACAGAACACCTGCCCCAGGCCCCTGCGCACCAGGCAAGGCCTCGGCGCTAAGCTCCAGGTGCCCCTGGTCTTCAGGCTCGTACCTCCTGACCTGCCGCCTCCCTTCTTTTCTATGCCACAGGGTTCCAGGAGTGCAGTGACAGAAGTTGTCTCCACCTTCCAGAAAGTTTGCACGTACATTATCAGGCACGGAGGCAGAGCGTGCTTGTGGGACCCACATGCAGAGGTGTGTGATTTTGATGTATGCTGTGCTTCTGCAATGGAAGGACGTTAGCGTGCCGAGATGCGGCAGCGGAGCTGAGTGGAACGCAGGAGAGCTGCCCCCTCCGGTAGCAAGTGCTGCGCACGCTCCATTAAGACCCGCCGGCCGCCAGCATGAACCCCCAGGAGCTGTGAGGGGCGGACCTTGTAGAGCTCCCGAGCTGAGAACCTGGGTGAGATGCTCAGATTCCAGAGTGACAGGAAAGGGCCTGCGCGCTGCCTGAGCAAGACAGCAGGGTCACACGAGATCAGGGCGTGGCAGGGAAAGGACATTGCTGACACTGCCCTTTGTGCTTCCACCAGCTTCTGAACGCCCAGCCTGCTCAGAACGCCGCTTCCTCCAGGCCTCAGTACAGGGTCTCCGACTCCCGTGCGAAGCACCAGCCATCGCCCGCAGGCTTTGTGCTGAGCCCCCAGGTGCAGAAGGCAGGGTCGCTGGAAGCTGCGAGGCCAAGGGACTGGCAGCAGCTGCCGAGCTGCCGAGCTGAGCACCAGGCTGCCTGTTTGGGCTCTGAGGTGCCCTGAGGCACTGCTGGGGTGGTACAGGAGTGAGGGCGAAGGTTCCCGTCTGTGGCTGGAGGCTGCGCGCAGCAGGCGTAGCTCAGCTGGAAATGCGGCGCCTGGGCTGCTGCAAGACTCCCCCGAGCTGCAACAAGCCCCTCGAGCTCTCAGTCCAGGAGCACCATGAAGAGCAGGGGAAGGCACACCCTCACGCGCTCATGTGCTTCTGTGTATGTGTGCGTGCATGTCGCTTGTGTGCTAACATGTTCATGCATGCTCGTGGCCACAGAGGTGTGCACAGGTGTGTGCGGGTGCAAATGTGCAGGCACACTTATGTGCGCAGACAGCATCTGTGTATGCACTCTGCCACCTACGTGTGTGCTCATGTGTGTTCATGTGCATGCATGCGCACATATGTGTGTAGAAATGAACATGCAGGCACGTGAGTGTGGTTGTGTGAACTACATCTATGTGTATGTATGCTCAGGTGGCTGCATGTGTGCTTACCCATGTGCATATGCCTGCATGTGTGCCCCTACACATGTGCCAGTGCCTGCATGTGTGTGCACACATGTACACTGTCTGAGCTGTGCTCTGAGGTGTGTATGTGCCCATGTGAGGCTACATGACACTAGCAGCTCTGCGCAGATTGGGACACTGTCCACTGAGGCCAAAGAGGCTGAGACAGGCCACCTACAGTGTCCTGCTCCTCTGTCCGTGGTCCTCCGCAGAAGCATGCAGACACGGTGTCCCAGTCTGCTCCTCTCACCCCACACAAGCACTGTCATACAGACTGTGCCTGAGCCAACACATGGGAAGTACAGCAGGGCCTGACACACACGTGTGCCCTGGCACAGCACACGTGCTGTCAGCCGTGCCCAGGGTCTGTGGCCTGGTACTGCAGGACGACTCCTGTTTACAAAGTGCAGGCCTGGGCTGAGGTGGGCAGTGCCCACTGCACAAAGTCACTGTCGGGTGCCTCTGGCTCAGGATGGGGACAACAGGGTCAGCTGTCATGTGACCAGAGGCAGATGGGGTTCCTGGCAGCTGCCTCCCTTGGTCTCCACAGTGGCCTGTCATAGTGGACCTCACATCACAGCAGCTCCTAGGCAGGTGGCCAAACTTGAGGGTGGTCTAGGAGGGGCTCTGAGGTCACAAGATCAGGTGCCACAGGGCTGAGGCTTGGCAGCACCTCGGCCTCCACGCAGACTGTCCCAGCATATGCTAGTGTCATGCACCCAGGGCTGTGCTGCCTCGAACTGGGCTGTTACATGTCACACATGTGCTTGCATTTGTCTGCCACAGAGAACAGCATCCTCCTTGGGCCTTGGAGCCAGATGTGGAAGCCAGGAGTGGACCCCAAGCCACCAGCAAGCCTGTGATGGGGACAAGCAGATCAGAAGAATGGGTGCATAAACAAACCATCCCTGGGCCGGTGTTATTTGTTCACAGTTTTCCAAATATAAGTAATTATTCCCTGGGCCGAGCTGGTGTGTCAGATGAAGGCCACCAGCCCTGCTTTGCAATAAAGAACCCACCAGAGCAAAAGCTCGACTTTCACATGGTCCTCCAGCTGTCCCCCCGGAGTGGCAGTGGGCCCAGGGGACGCCACGGCCAGCCCGGTGCTCAGCCCACTAGTCCCCGAGGACCCTCACAGTGGCAGCCTCCATGGTAATCAGCATTATTAGGCAGGAACAAAGGGTCCCATTATCTGGGATTGACATTTTGGGAACATGGACCAAAGCAACAAAAAGTAATATTTCCTCAAATGAGCATTAGCCTCCCGTGACAATCAGCCGGTGGACCGGTCCAGCCGGCAGAGTGCAGAGCGCTGCGCTGCACCCCGGGGAAAGATTACAGGGTTAGGGACACAGCCAATCAAGGGCTCTGATTGGCTGAGCCGTTGTAAGTGCTTTCTAATTGTGCTGGGAGGACTGCGGTTTAATGCCAGCCAAGGTTCACTATTTTAAACCGTGTCACACATTTAAAAGGACGGCTCTCGCCCTCCTCCCAACCCCGCATTATGTAAATTGTTAAGACTGTTATCCTGGGAGTTTGCCTTAGTTGCTGGCTGTTTTAAAATTCCATTTCAAAAAAAAGGGAGGCGAGGGAGAAAAAGAAGAAAGATCCCTACCAGTCCTGCTCCCAGCAGCTGATCGGCACCCTCAGGGCTGCAGGAAGGCAGACAGGGACTGAGTCCTTCCATGCCCCGTGGCTCTAGGCAGTGGCCCCCAGCTCTGCTGCCCCCGGGCCCAAGCTGCAGAAGCCCTTGTGGCCTCGTTTGCCAGTGGGGATATGTGGAGCCAAGTAATTAAGAAACTTGGACCAACCAGCCCTCCCAGAGGGCAGCCGGGGACAGCCTTCGGCCTGGCCTGATGCCCCCGGCCCCACTCTGTCCTGCAATGTGGGGACTATGGACTGACTCTCCCTGAGTTCTTCCGGGACCTGTGCCCCCTCCACCATGCCCAAGAAAGTGTTCCCTGCTCAGTGAAGAACAGAGACTTGGGGAAGGTTCCCAGCCCCTGTGGGCAGCTAGGGACATCAGCATCACAGGAAGGCTAGAGTGTTGTCCTATGTGTCTTCCAGCAGGGACCCAGTCACGGGGGCCACAGCCTGCTAGACACTGACCTGGGCAGTGCTGTTGTGCTAGAGAGGAGAGATGGAGAGGGAGAGGGAAAAATGAAAACTCTCTTCTAGTGCCAGGAAAATAAAAGCAGAAACTGCCCCATATGCCCCCAGGGACCCTTCAGGAAGCTGAATTCTGCAGGGCCCCAGGCCAGGGAGCGGCCCTCGCACTGACCCCAGCTGGAGCACGGGCCAGTCTGCGTCTGGCTGCCATCCCCACTGGCCTTGGTCTCGATGGGAGCTGGACGGGAAAGACACGACCTGTGCAGACAGAACACAGTGGAGCTTGCGGGCTCTGGTGGTGGAAAGGTGCCCAGCAGCTGCCCTCGGTGACAGTGCCACCAGAATCTCTTGCTGTCCTCCCACGCTGACCCAGTATGCTATCTTGCAGGGCATGGGCGGTCATGTGTGACCTGCTGCCATCCACACCTCCTACAAGCCACAGAGGTCTCCCCACAAGGCAGGGACTCTGCCACCCATGATGTGGATGCTAGGCCACAGGTCTGACCTCCCTGCCCAGGGTCAGTCGCATAGCCCTGCCCACAGGAGAAGCGAGCGAATGAACCGGACACGCCAACCTCGGTTTGTGAGCAGCCTGTGGGGACCCTGAGTCCCCTCTCCTCACGCCATTTGCTAAGCCTGTCTCAGGTACTAGCCATGCACTTGAAGAGAGCTCAGGGTCCAGTGGAAGGTGCCAGACACAAGGTGGCATCCCAGGAAGAAGAGCTAATGCACAGAGGCAGCGCGGTCAGCGGCCAGCCTGACCGCAGCGTCAACCGCGGCAAGGCCCTCGGCATCACAGCATGCGTGTGACGCGGGGAAACCCTGACTTCCTGGCAGTGAGTGCTAGGATTTGCGGATGGGAGCAGAGAGCTTGTGAAAACCTGCATGCGTTCTGTGTTGCCCTAAGAAGCGCGTGTACGCAGAGGCCTGAGATTGTACTGTGCCTACAAACGCTGAGCACATTCCGGAAAACAGCGTTAGAAAAGGCCGCTTGTTCTCCTTCAAGCTAACTCTTATGAAGTAAGTGGTGGAAGAAAAGAAGAAAGAAGGGAAGAGAGGAAGAGAGGGAGGGAGGAAGGGAGGGAAAAGAAGCTCACAGACCTGGTTTAGACCACGCGTTGAGCAAGGACAAAACGAGGGCCGTGGCCAGCGCTCTGGGCAGCGTCTCCAGTCGTTCTCATCACTCTTGGCCTGGGGACAGAGGGAAACAGAAGCTCGCAGCCTGCTATGCACCTCAGGGCAGGAGCTGAGGGCCCCTTTGCCCTGGTATGTGGTTCAGATGGGGAGCAGGCGGAACACCCAGGCGCCTGGCACCCAGGTGTGTGGGCCTGGGGCAGGAGGACCTCCGAGGAGCCGTGGAGAGGGGGAGCCTGGCATCCTGCGGGAGGTGGCCATGGCCAGGAGAGGCACCTGAGGGCAGCAGTGGAGAGGCAGAGCGGCCTCCCTGAGGCCGAGTCCAGGACCCCAGGGTCTGCAACCCACAGAGGCCCCTGTCCCTGGTCTGATAGAAGCAGGAGTGGCGGCTTGTCCTACCTGCCCGGGCCACCGCACCCTCACCAACAGACAGTGCTGCCGGTTGTCCATGGGGTCATTAGGACAATGGAGCCAAGCCACTCATTCCAGCCTCGATCCCCACCTCGTTTCCTTGGAATCTGCTGTGAAGAGGACACCAAGCCAGCTCAGGAGTTTTACTTCTTGCCCTTTGTTTTTCTACTGTCTTGCAGAGTTAGAATTCAGAGGAGTTAAAGAAGTAAGAACTGCAGCTGGAGAAGAGAGACAGCAGAACCGGTGTCCTGTCTGTGCTCCCCGCCACCCACCACGTGCGAGGCCATGAGCACAGCCCGCAGCCAGCAAGGACCCAGGACAACCGTGCCTGTGACTCCACAGATCGGCTCTCTGCCCACAGACCGAGCCTCCCTGGCTGGGGTCCACTCCTGGGAGGCCCAGCCAAGTCTCCGCAGGGCACAGAGCCACCTGAGAAGTGAGCCGGGCTGCAAACACCCTCCTTCACAGCTTCGTGGCCTATGACAGAAGCTCGGCTGCAGGACCACTGCCCTCCATACGGCAGCGGCAGCGGCATCAGGATGGTCTGCAGGGGCACGGGGCCCTCCGCCCTGCCTGCCTGCCTCCCTCCCATGCTGCCTCCTCTCCTTTCTCTTCCCCAGAGGAAAGCCACTTCTCTTACTCCTCATTCCTCTTGGCAGTGGTCCTGGCTCGGTACGTACAGTGTTTAGGGAAAGCATCCTGGTGGCCCAGAGGGGGCGCGCTGCCCAGCACCCTGTGCTCTTGCAGAGCCAGCACTTTCTGTGTGCAGGGGTCACTGTAGAAGCCCATCACACCCAGGCCATCATGCAGGAGCTGGTGGGAGCAGGGTCCCAGGGAGCTGGCTCCCAGATCCCTGGAGCTCAGCCCACCTCTGCTCCGTGATGCGTGGAGTGTCACTTCCTTGGACTCCCATGTCAACATCACAGAACAGGAAATTGCTTTATTATTATGCTAAACTGCCACCTTGTTTGGATATGAGGAATGGTTAATGAAAATGATTGCTCTGTAACACGCAAAAGATAAAGTGCTAAAAAATGCTCAAATAGTCAACAGCCTACATAATTTATGCTGTTATTAGGGACAATTTGTGACTTTTTAAAAGTCTAGTGGGTCCAAATGTCAAAGGAGGAAAACATTAGTTAAAACATCCAGGAGTAATGAATGATTTAGAGAAGAAAGAAATTCACGGAGATTTCAACATTTCCATCATTTAAGTGATTCTGCTTTCAATGCAGGCGCCCGCCACATGCTCAGCACATGCCCGGGGCCTCGGTGGCTGTGGCTTCGCCTTCACAGGGCAGCTGCCAGGCCCAGTGACCTTCTCCATGCAACCAGATCCCTAGGGACAGCAGACTGTGTCCTTGCTGGGTCTCTCACCTGATCTCGGGTTCCTTCTGAGGAAATGTGTTTGGAAGCTTTGGGATGTTCTGAGTACAGAAGTTTCTCCAACTCAAAGTGGAAGACTTAAAAACGTTGTTCAGATGGTGTGTGTGTGTGTGTGTGTGTGTGTGTGTGTGTGTGTGGCTGGCTCAGCCTGCTCTGAGGGCGGGGCTGGCACAGCACGTGGTGCCTGTGATTGAACCTCGGTCCCTGGATACTTGCCTAAGTTTGCCTAAGCAGGCACTTTAGACTGCTGAGCTATTTCACCAGCCCCTTAAAAATGTCATTCAGAAACAGAAATTCAGTGGAAGATGGTGAATTATCCAAGAGCCATCGGTGTGTCTTGGTGACATCACTAGGGCCCATGGGGAGGTCACATGGCTGGGCAGGACCGACAATGGCTGGCAAGCACCAGTCCCTCCCTCCCTCCCTCCTTCCCGCGCTTGCTGACTTTACCCGCTGCCCTTAACCCCAGCGCTGAGCCCTGTGAGGGCCCCGCCCACCAGGATGTTAGAGCTACAGCCCCTTCCACAATGTCCCGGGCCAGAGCAGGCTATTTCTTAAGTAGATTCCACCTGAAAGCATTAGTGAAAGCTCGAGAAAATGCAGGTCCATGTCTGCCTCACATACGTCTCCCCAGCGTGTGTCACCTGCTGGGGTGCAGTGTGACACCCCTGCTCCAAGTCTGTCCAGCGCTGGCCCTGGCCACAAGTGGGGTTCAAAAGCACAAACAGCACATACCACAAACTGTGGCATCCGCGTGACTGGCCCGCTCCCAGCAGCAGCACACAACTCCCCACGCGCACGACGCTCAGCTACGCAAGCAGCTCTGTCTCCACTTTAATAGTTTCAGTTTTCGACTTCTAAGAGTCTGCTGGCCAGCAAGAGACAGGACAGGAAGCACAGGCTTGCCAGAGGCTCCTGGGTGACTGTGACTCCGTCGCCTGCTTGGCCTCCCTCCCGCGTCCACCTGCTCTCCCAAGCCACATGCTGCCCATCTGAGCTCTTTTCCTCATTATTTACCCAATAGATGAAGCATAGCTCGTGCGCGCGTGGCTTCACCTGCACTCTAGCTGGATGAGAACTAGTTGGAAGCTTTCCGTGCCTCGCGACACATCCTCTGTTGTCCACGCGCATGTCCCCTCAGGCCAAGCACCCCCAGGAGCAGGCCTGGTGCCCGGCAGGCGGAGGCCCCTGGGCCTTGACATCCTCTCTGAGCCACACTCCTCGGGTTCACACCAAAGAGGACGTGACCTCCCTGGTGGCATCTGAGCCTAGAGAGGGAGGGGATGTCACCCTGTCACGTGGCCGCCCCAGTGGCCCAGCCCCACCGGAGAGCACATGCTGCCAGCCGCCACTGGCCTCCAGCGACCATCGGCTCCCACTTCCAGTCCTCGCGGGAGGCTTGGCGCTGAGCCCTGTCGCCACTCACGCTGGGTTTCCTCTCCTCGAGCCCCACTTGCACCTAAGACATGCTGTCTCCAGAGGGAGAAGTGAACTTCTGAAAGCAAACGCCATCCCCTATCCCTGGAAAGGCAGAACCAACGGTCAGCACTTCCAAGGTGAGTGCAAGGACTTAACACAACCCTCAGGAAAAATAACCCCAAACTTCTCGAGGAGACGGAAGGGGCCTGACTAGCAAGAGCGATCCCAGGCAGCGAGAGCAAGCAGCAGGCATCTCCACACCAGATTTCAAGTTACGGTGCACAGCTGCTGAAAGCCAGCCTGGTCCAGCACAAGGCAGACAGGATCGCAGGACAGCGTGGAGGACGCAGAGACAAGGCCGGTGCGTTTGGCTATGTGATCTGTGAGGAGGCAAGAACATCCACTGCAGAATGTAGTCAGTGTGTGAGAAAGCCCTACGGTGGCTGACGTTGCGTCAGCTTGAGAAGTCAGAAGCTCAGCGGGATTGGCTCAGCCGGTCCACAGCCTCGGGCATGGAGGCCACCCTGGAGTGGCTCATCGCTTAGAGGATATGAAGGAGAGCCGCAGGGGGATGGCGCCTTCCATTTCTTCAGAGGAGCTCCAGGCTTCTTCTCTGTCAGCTTGGACGCCATCTCCTGGCTTCCAGGGCAGACTCTCTGGCCTCCACCTTGGATCCTCCAGCCTTCTGGTGTAGACGTGTCGGCCTTCTGTCTCAGGCCCATCGGCCTCCTGATACGGACTTGCACAAACACCGCAGTGAGCTCCAGACCTCGGGCTGAGTCCTTCGGGGCCCAGGGTACAGACGCCCTCTGCATGCTTCCTCATCCGACTCCAGCTGACCGCCGTAAGCCAGTCTTATGATTTCTTATACCTTTACATTATATCTGTTCCTCTAGTAAAACCCTGGCTGATCCTTGGGCTGTCTGTGTGTGGAAGGCTGAGTCTAGACCCGGATCTCACCCTGTGCTAAACTAGAACCAGGAGGACCCAACACCCAAGTGCTGAAACAGAAGCACTTACTTGCTGAAAGACAAAATAGGCAAAACTCTCAAGGGCCGGTGAGATAGCTCAGCAGACCAGATGCCTGCTTTGGCAAGTGCAGGGACTGGGCTTTGATTCCC
>NDGN011226949.1:0-11426 GCA_002564285.1 Tympanoctomys barrerae
TTTTGGTGTTTGTTTGTTTTACTTGTTTGTTTTTGGTTTTGGCAGAACCAGGGATTGAACTCAGGCCCTTGCACTTGCCAGGGAAACATTTATTCTCCTGAGCCATCTCCCCAGCTCCACATAATCCGTCTTTGTCTCCTGCCATCTTGACTAGTGGGAAATTCAGTTTAAAGATAGGCCTGCATTCTTATGAGGCTTGACATAGTGCGGAAGGCCCTGAGCTCTCTAGGTCTGTTTCCTCACGGGGGTCCCAAATGGACTGGAGCACAGGAGGGTGGTGCTGAGGCACCCCAGGGCTGTGTCCACACCCACCCCACCCCCACCCTGCACAGGGCAGCCAGTCAATGCAGATGCAGTAAATGTTTGCTTAACATAAAACCTTGTGTATACTAGTCACTGATTCACTTTATGTTTACTTTTTGTAACACGCATGTACATTTAAACAAGTCATATCTTTGACCTTAATTTTTACAAACCGCTGAGTTTCCTTCTGCCCAATTCAGATAATACCTTCCAGGGTGAGGGTTGCGTGGGCTAGCCGAGGGCTCCTTGCCACTCGGCGCTGAGCTACGCCAACGGGCTGGTCTCGCTGCTCGTGCCAAGCGCCTAGCGCGATGGCGCTTCTTTCTCCCTCAGTGTGACAGTGGCACGAGCAGCAGCCTCGAGCCCTGAACTGGGACAGCCTCGGTGTGACACTGCCCTGCCCTTCCTTGTGTGATGTCACCTCCTGTGCTCAGTGACTTCACCTGGAAACCACAGAGATGAGTGACATTAAGCGAGTCTGAAGTGGAGCCCAGCGCCTGCTGTCCACACAGCACGAAACCAGCGCTAGCGACGAGGGTGCTTGTTCTGAAGCGCTCTGAAAAGTGAGAAGTCTCTCCCTCTGCCGCCCAGGAGTTTAGGCAGGCCCGGGCTTTGCTAGCCTCCGAATGCTCCGGTGTTCGGGAAGCAAAAGTCCTGGGTAGTCACCTGGAAGTCTCCACCATGCTGCCGGCTCTGTCGAGGAAGTGCTGTGCTTTTGACATTTGTACACAGGAGGGAAAAATAACCCTCCCTAGAAAACTGGAATTGTCCATGGCCAACAGTTGGTAAAATCCACAATTTGTAGGAGAATATGTGGGGATGTTTTATATTCATTTTATTTTAAAAAACAGATAATAGAAATACACTGTGGTGTCTGGCCCCTGAACGCGACTATCTCGTGCATGCGGATGTGACACTCCCTGATGGAAGGATAAGAAAGTCTCGTGGCACATGGAGGGCCTCACCGAGGAAGATGCGCAGCGCCCATCCTGCACACTCCTGCGTCCGAGAGCACTCCAGCCTCCTAGAGAAGGCCTTGTGGCGAAAGGTTTCTTACACTGTCTTTTCAACTATAGCGCCAACTTCCTGGAAGGAGACTTTGTTTAACAACTGAGAGGGACTGTGAGATTTCTAATTAACATAGCCACTGTCCCTTCATCCTGCTCTCCCTGTACGTCCTCTTCCAAGGAAACAGGAGGATAGGAGAAGGAAGGTGGCAGCACAGCATCCGGGCCTTTCCTTTGCTTGTACCTTCTAGTCTAGTGCACAACGCTGACCAAGGGGAAGCCCAGATTGCCGGCAGCCAACTGCGGTTATAAGGGGCCTGGCAGGATGTTTTCAACTTAGATGGGGGCAAATGTTCTCTTTCATGTTGAAGAGGATTCTGATTTGTAAAAATGTCAAAACCCAGAAAAGCAGCTTTGGTGACATGCTGAGGACTGGAGGGCAGAGAAAGTGGTTTGCAAAGACCAGCAGAAGGTGAGTCTTTAGATCATCTCAGAGATGAGGAGCCACAAAATTCGGGGGCGAGCTGACACTGTGCTAGGTGCACCGTAGAGCCACGCTGGAGAAGGGAGGAGCAAGCTCCCGCGTGGTGTGGTGTGCGAGAGCAGGCAGGAACGGCTGCAGAGAGGCACCCGCCCCATCACCAACCACGGGCTCACCGGGGCAGGGACAGTTCCTGAGCCTTGCAGTGCAAGGAAGAGTGGAACTCAGCGTCTTCCTCCACTTCTCTTGTCTCTATTTTCACATTCTTCTCAGTAGAATGTACTTTTTAAAATCTTCTATCAGGTTGAAGAGATAGCTTGGTGTTCTAAGTATCCACCTGGCATGCAGAAGGACCCACGTGCAATCCCTGGTATAGCATGCTGTGCCAGCCCCGACCCTGGGCGCACTAAGCCCGTCAGTGAGACCCAGTGGCGCACACCTGCAATCCCAGGGCTGGGGAGGCTGAGACAGGAGGATTGCTATGAGTCTGAGCTGCATAGCAAGGCCCTGTACCAAATAAATAAATAAATCTTATATCAAAGAAATGGCTGGTGGAAATGAGTGACCGCTCATCAGTGTGGAGTGTAAAGCCTGCAGTAATAAATAGCTCCCTGCAGCCTCAACTCGCCCTTGCTCTTGGGCCAGGATCCGAAGCAGCCCAGTCAGCGCTAAGGTCCGTGGGGGGAGCTATGCCCTGCAGTGCGCTGAAGTGCCCTCGCTTTTATCTGTTCTCTGGTCCACTTTCTGCAGTGACCTGCAGCACTGGGGAGTTGGTACTACTAGCAAGATTTATCTTTCATTGTCTAGCCGAGCTTACACACCGCAGCTTATGAGCCCAATCCTACCATGGGCGGGAACGCTTGCTACGGCTCCTTGCGTCTTCACGGTTTTGGTTCTGATTCCTTTAGTTCTCTTAAGCACCCTCCTTTCATTGGTTTCCCAACTGTATTAAGTTTACTTTAATCTTTTGCCATGTGCAAGGGCCAGCCAGATAGCTCAGCGGACTAAAGCGTCTGCTTAGGCAGAGCGCGGTGGCCAAGGTTAGATCTCCAGCATGCCATGCCGGCCCCGCCCCCAGGGCGCACTGAGATGGCGACTGAGACCAGGCATGGTGGCCCAAGCCTGCAATCCCAGCACTTGGGAGGCTGAAAGCAGGTGGATCACTACGAGTCCGATCTACGTGGTGAGACCCTGTACTAAATACATTTTTAAAAATCTTTTACCATGTATGTGGCCTCTGTAGGCTACTGAAGTCGATGGTGATGTTGAGATATGTTAGTCTAGGACTTCTTACCCAAAGACATGCTTGGAAAGTTAATAAAACAATGGCATATGAAGATCTCATGAAATTAAAAGATAATGGTTGAAAAATACGCCAGTATGGGATTTTGTGTTTCATTCCCATGGAAGACTCTGCCTGGGCCTCTTCAGTATCTCTCCCTTGGTTCAGAGTCTAGGAACTTGTGTTCCCCAAAGAGAGCGGAAGTTGTGGCACAAGCTCTTCTCCCAGTGGCCAGTTTTCCATCTTGCCTGTCATCCTGCCCGTTGTGCCCACTGGCTTTGCCGTGTGCCCCTGATGACTGGCAGAATGGAAGTGGCCTTGTGGAGGGCTCTGGAGCCTGCTACACTTTTGATGCCTCAAATGGTGACATGGCAGGAGGAGAGCCAGTCTTGCCCTGTGGAGCTCTGGCTGGGGACAGAGACTGCTGAGTCATGCAGTTCACAGGACTCCCCTTGAAGGGGCAACAGCCCAGCCCAGACTCGGCCTCCCGAGCATCTCTCCTACATGCTCTAGGGGGCTGTCTTAGTTACCTTCTCCTTGGCAGGATACCCAAAGTTCAAGGAGGAAAGGATTACTGAGCTCACAGTTCGCGTGCTAGAGGACTCGGCCTGTGATCCGCTGGCTCCCAGGCAGGGTGGCATGGCAGAGGGGGAACAGCCCATGGCGGACAGAAGGCAGCAACAACAAGCGGCCTCAGCAGGGTTTTCTGCTCCTCTTATGCTCTATCAAGGCTAATGGGTATTGGGGCTGTGCGGAAGCAATCAGTGGGCCAATTTAGCGATCACCCACCCTGAACCCCACATCACACCGTGACTCAGTCACACACTCTAGATTCAATCACTTCTGAAAAAGCTCCACCATGACCACATGAGGCTTTGGAGGGACACTAGGCACAGCCCGTACAAGAGGTAGTTTATTACCCTCTCTGAACTTTATTTTCCCATTAGTAAAATGTCCTACTGAGTTTATAGGATTATGATGAAGATCAAATGAGGTAATATATGTGAAAGTGCCTCCTAAGCCCTAAAGCACTGCATGCACAGAAGCCATTATGGTGATTACTGTAAGTTGCAAAGAGAGGCAAAGCTCTTTAGGACAAATGGGTGCTGCTCCAATCTGTTACATCCTCCCCCACCTCCCCTCTCCCTCTCCCTTTCATTTGCCTTAATCTGGAACATCTGGGCCGAGACAGTTGCTTCTTCTCTCAATAGCTCTGGTCGTGACAGCTCTTAGGTGTCCTCTTGATTACAAGACGTATTTATTCTTGAAAACATGAATTACAATATTTATTTACCAGTATGGATTTCATATTAAATTACTCGACAGAATAGTTTTCCTTTTGTCATTGAGTCTTAGGAAAATCTAAGCTTTAAAAAAAAAAATCTATAGATGGGGATGGCCAAAGAGCTGAGTAGAAGCTCTTGTAAGCAGGCTCAGGGGCTGGGGCTTCGATCCCTGAGCCTGCCACGCCAGCCCTGCCCCGGGGGCCTGCTGAGATGACACTTGAAACTGGGCATGGTGACACGCACCTGTAATCCCAGCACTTGGGAGGCTGTAGACAGGTGGATCACTGTGAGTCTGGTCTAGTGGAGAGACCCTGAATATCCTGTAGACCCTTCCCCAAAATACAGAAGAAAAAAAAAAAAAAACACGCATAACTACCAGGAGTGTGGATGGCAAGGTCAATGGCATCTGGTCTGAGACCAGATCCCATCAGGTCTCAGCACCATCTCTGGGGCCTTAGGCGAGTTAATTCACCAGATGACCCAGGTACTGTGAGCGCTAAGCGATAGCCTTTGGTATACAGCCTCTGACATGTGCTTGGAAAGCCACCATCCTGATTGGGATTTTGTGTTTCATTCCCATGGAAGAAGCCGCCTGGCCATCCTCAGACCTGCCGAGGACTGTGCTTGGGGCTTGCGCTGCGTCTTCCAGCACAGGACAGACAACCCATAATGCCGCCGTGGGAGGTGAAGCGGAAAAGGGCGCCCTGTTCAGCGGCGTGTTGTCTCATCTTGCCTGCAATCAAATTATCTCCTGGGATGCCGCGTGTCACATCAAGCCTCCCATCAAAACCATTCACGGGCAGTCAGTTGATGTGAAATTCTTGGCATCCAGCAACAGCTTAGGTGTATTTTTAAATATTCCGTCTGGCAGCTCAAAGGGAAAAATAGAGGCAACAACCAGCAGATTTCTTTCTAGCAAAGATTTCTTCCCCTCAACCTGCCCACCCCTTTTCAGGAAGGGATAGGTTGAGAGGGGCTACCCCCAGATAGCGGGGCAGTCAAAATAACAGGGCAGGCCTACCACCCAGCAACCACACCGGGGACAGGCCAGTGGGTGCCAGACACGCCCACTGGTTACCAGCGCAGAGATCCTGCCACGGAAGTCCCTTAAGCTGCAGCCACGGGGCTACGTCCAGTGACTTCTAGGAAGGGTTAGGGCTGATGCGAATGCCCCCATCTGTTACTGAGTTTCTCTTTCTCTCGGGAGCTTGGGGACATGAAGGCCCAGGAAGGGATGACATTTAAAGCTGTGAAGCAGTGTGGCTCCCTGTTCCTTTTCTCGGACCACTCTGTCCTTCTTGCCATGACATTAACTTCTTAAGAACTTTACTTTGTGATCACTGTAAATGTGCACAAAGCTACGCTACTACAGAGACCTCGAGACTCTTTACACGGGGCTAATGGCAGCATTTTGCGTGCTGTTGTGCCACATCCCGACCAGAAAACGACATCAGTGCGATCCATCCGCCTAACGAGTTGTCTTATTTTTACATGTACCTTAACATCATTTTTCAGGAAAAATGATCCTGCTCTACTGCGCTAATGAAACAAACACATCTCCATAACTCGTAGGAGGAGTGTTTCTCTCTGTTTGGAGAACTCTAATCAGTTGAACTCATGGCACAGCAAATGGTCTTCACATCTCAGGATTCTCTCAACAGTGCCATTGTTTTCAGTTCTACCCCCAGTGTCTGTTCTATCACCTGATTAGGATTTCTCAGTGGAACGGGTCACATTAGGATTTAGGAGCAGGTACAACAGCCCAAGTTTCAGTTACAGAAATTCTTTAAAATACAAGAATTCAAAGATCTTGTGGTCACCGTGGGCTTAACTGATGCTATACTCTTCCAGCACAAGCATGCACTTCTGTCTCCTGCAGCGTGAGGGCTGGGGATGGGAGCACAGACACTGGAAGGACCACTGTGTCCACACACATGGGGGTATTGCTTCTAGGTAAAGCCAGTTCCGAGCTTCCCGTTAGCAACTGCACTAAGCCCTGCAAGGAGAGGGCTTCTAGTCAGAAGCCTAAACAACTGGAGCTTGAATCCCAGTGCTTTTATTGACAACCCAGAAGATGAACGGTCTTACCTTTCAGAGCCACATTTTCCTCTGTATAAAAGATTGGGGGAGGAGAGGACAGTTCGCTCATCAAAATGAACTCACAAGGTGTCAGTGGCAGCCGTCGGGGATCTCAAGCTTGGGTGTGCGTCAGACTCCCCTGCATACTCGCTGGGCCTTGCACCAGAGTGGCGGATTTGGTGGCATTGGGTGGGGAGTGCCTGGCAATTGGTGCTTTTAGTGAATGTCGGGTAGTGGTGTGGCCACACCTTGGAGGGCCCCGCGGTCCCCTCTATAATCACACTGTGGGGACCTCTAAGGTAAGGACATAAAGTGCGTGATAATGTACCTGAGCCACAGTGTGTACCAAGAGAAGCCAGTTCTCCAGACTAGTGAGGATGGGGGTGCAACTACACACGCACATGCACACACACACACGCACGCACGCACGCACGCATGCACACACACAGGCCTGAGGTTTTTGACCCTTCAGGGCACAGAATGCCAGAAATTCATGTCTAAATAGGCAATATAAGATAAGAGACTAAAAAATTACCCAACACTTGCCAAGGGCATGCTACCAGTTTTGCTATCTGCCAGTTTAGAAGTGATTTTCTCCCTAACAGTGAATTTAGGAGAGGGATTTATTCTGGATTCAGGTATGTGCATGTCTTAGTTTTTTATTCACTGGTATTATTCCCAACACAGAATGTTCAACCCAGAGGCAGGCCCGATGCCCCATACCCGCAATCTCAGCACTCTGGGAGGCTGAGACAGGCAGATAGCAAGTTTGAGGCCAGCCAGGACAATTAATCAAGACCCTGTCTCAAAGGTAATAAAATTAGAGACTTATCTAATTAGAGACAAGAGGACAGGTATTTCAAGCTTGGCTTTAGTATTATACATTGTTGGCTTCAATATAGGTGCTTAGTTCTCAGGTATCAAGATAGAAAGTTACTCAGGGTGACAATTGTACCCGTTAACTGCTATTTTCAAAAACCTGATAGAAATTCTTAAAACTATTGCCTTATCCAACTTGTATATATACATGTATGGCTTTGTCCCTACCTTTTTTCCTAACTTTTCTCCTTTATCTCTTTGTTTTTTAATCCTTAAGTTCTGTTTCTTGCCACTTAATTGTGTCTGTTACACCTTCCAGTTTTGTTTCTTCTTTTGAGTTCTTACATATTTGCACATGTTGAGTGTAGCCTCACGTTGCATCCACTTACTGTTTGTTTTGAAAATTTGTAACATCCACACTGTTACATATCACCCTGCCTCTGTCTTTGCCTTTGTTTTTCTTGCTCTTGTTTTCACTCTTCAAAATAAAAGAAAAGTATAATTAAAAAATAGATATAAAAAGGCTGGAGATGTAGCTCAGTGTGAATGAAGGCCCTGAGTTCAATCCCAAGTGCTAAAAAACAAAATCTCTCCAGGCAGGCCTATTGTACATGCTGTTTTTTAGCCTGTTGTGTATGTGGGAGAGAAAATTCAGGGGAAGGAAGCTAGGGAAACCTGGTATGCCTAGACCAGCGGCACAGAGCCTCTCACTGGAAAGGTGAATGAAAAGATTTCAGTCCCGGGGCTGCTCTCTTCAAACACACCAAATCACATCACTTCTTAATATGGGAAAAAACTGCGAGCTTTATAGAATTATCGTATTTTTCTAAAGTACTGATGGATTTCACCTGTGCTATGAACAATATAAAGAAAATCACTCTGAACACTATTTTCTTTTTTCACAATGGGGTGTCTGCATAAGGGGGGACCCCAGGTGTAAATTGGAAGGATTATCCTAAGGACCCCCAGTGCCCTGGGCTTCCTCACACTTGATTTCTTCTTCATTAGCTTTCTCCAGTCTTCCTCACACGCCCTTGCTTCCGAAATTGGAGAAAATACTCCCGTTTGTTGCCATATTCTCAAGCTTGACTTCCAGATTTAAGGTGCTGTTGAATCTGTGCTGACACGAATGGTAAAATTGACTCCATTTTTAGCACATAACTGTTGAATATTCATGCGCTGCACAAACATCAGTAGCTTTACTTCTCTGTGCGATGTCTGGCTGAGCTTTAAGATATATCCGTAAAGATGCACAGGGGCTCTTGGCTTTGTTTTTTCAGTTTGCGGGTTCCAGAATATGAGCTATAGAGCGTTTCCGAATCAGGGGCTCTGAACAACAGCAGCCTTCTCAGTCTTGGATATTAGTCTAGATTTAGCTTTTTTGTCTGAATCCTCCCAATGTGAGATTATCCAGGGCCATTTTCCCCTGTGCATTATGCAATGTCTGCAAAGAAGAGAAATTGCATGGAAAATCAGGGAGGGAGCCAGGCCAGAAAGCCTGGGAAGCTTTTCCCTGGGCTGCCCCTTAGCTTGTGAATGCGACCTCCCTGGGGCATAGCAAGATGTCACTGATGGGACTCCTGACCCCCTCTCAGCTCATTCCCAGGACAGGTACTTGCAAGGACTTGAATAAGAATTGCTTCCTTTTGTTCAGAGAACTCAAGGCAGGGGGCAACTGCACAGAAGAGACTGCACAGATGAAGGCTTGCCTCCTTCAGCTGCCAGAGTCAGTGTGGTCTGCTTATCCTAAAAAACAAAGGGGAGGCTTCTGCAGGGGGAGGGGGAGGGCCGTAGCAAGAAGGTCGCCTTCAGGTGCATTGGAATGCATGGCTGCCGCTGTGTGCTGCAGGTCCTGAGCCACTCATGCGTTTGTCCTTTCTTCAGGCTGCTGTTCTGTCAGCCACAGGCTCTCTGCCCCAATGTCTCTTTTTTAAAGATATTTTAGAAACTCATTTAAAAGGCAGTCTATGTTGAATCGCCCAAAGGGAAAATATAATTAAGGGTAACCGCACCGCATTATCCTCCAGGAGGAGAAACTTTGGAAATGTTACTAATTCCAAATGCCATGCAAGTCTGATTGTTTCATCAGAAATGCAACATTGTATATCGAAAGCTGCTTCCTGGCTAGCAGGTTGGGGTTTTGTATGCAAGGAGGCTGTTTATCCACTTAGCAGTGAATGAAGACTGATTGTGGGTTTTAATCTTAGCAGAACAAATGTGCCTGGCGGTTTAAGTCATACTGCCTGAGTGAGTCCAGCCACAAAATGCACATTCTGTTTTCTCACTAGCTGTCACGCAGTTGTCTGCACCTATTAATTTTTTGCAAAGGTAACAGATGTCCCTGAAGAAAGCAAAGGGAAGTGGCAGAATAGATGGCAGGTCATTTATCATGTGGTGACAGGGCTGACGGCCTTGCAAGTTGCTGCCCATCACCAGTCCAGGTTCCGGGTGCGTTATCTCAGCCTTCACATCCGGGATCCTCATCTGCAAATCCAGTTTCTTCCTGCTATTCCCCTGTCTGAAAACAAAAGTCTGGACAGCCAAAACCACATCTCTTACTTAGTGTCTATAGCTAGCGGGCCAGTTCCAATGCCAAACTCGAGAGATCCATCCGTTTCTAAATCCCTTTGTTACTGAGTCACTCACTCAGGTCTCTGGATTGGCCCATGAGACTCCAGCTGGGAACAGCAAGCGCTTATCCCCTACTTTGCATTTTAACGTGGAGGGCAAAGGTTGAATCTGTTACCAGATGCTTGAAGAAAGTGGCAAGGATGACAGGCACCCAGGACTCCTTTCTTTAGGTGATCCTCTTCACTCCGTGTATGAGTAGAACATGTGCACATCTCTGCTCTTTGGTGGGCGCTATCCCACCCACGATGTTCCTACAAGGTCGAACCCAAGGTGCTGTGTGTGCTGGACCTCGTTCCTATCAAGGAACTAAGCCCCACTAAGCAACTGAGCGTCCGTGGACTGGAGCCTTTCCCCACCGCTGGGGAAGAGTCCAGCATACACAGCACCTTGGGTTCGACCTTGTAGGAACATCGTGGGTGGGCTGGTGCCCACCAAAGAGCAGAGATGCGCAAGGGCTAATCCCAGTCTCTGAGTAGCACGACTAGGTGACAGAGTCTATGCACACGGAAGCAGGTGACGATGAGGACCTGAGGGAGGACTCAGCCCAGGAGGCCTGGCATCTTTGTACCATGATGGATACAGCACGAAGTGCCGTGTAGAGACAGATGCAGGCAAAGGAACGAGGGTTGTGTGGAGGTGGTGACTAAGGTTGGCGTGAGACTGTCATGAGCTGGCCCTGCCCACACCTTGAGATGAGAATCCAGAATTGGAGGATAATAGCAGAATTGGAGGATAATAGCAGAACACAAGTTCCTACTGTTAGCTACCTGGCTTATGGTTCCTTGTTAGAGAAGCTCTGGGCTGTGAATGTAGAGGCTCTGAAACAGAGAAACAACTGAACTTGCCCACACTCCTGACCTGCAGAACTGTGGGGTATATATGGGTGTTATTTCAAACCACTAAATTTAAGGGAATCTGTTATGCAGCAATAGAGCATTAATACCAGAGAAAATGAGGAACTTCTAAATCTCCTCCATAAGGGACTGAGATGAACATTTGGGCTGGAGAAACAAGAATAACTTGTAATTATCTAGGAAAGGAGAGAAAGAGAAGACTGTCCTGAATGGGACAGGAAATGACATACGCAGAAGTCCAGGGACCGAAGGCAGCTAGTTGCATTCGGGAACACAGTTCCTCTGACTATTATGTCCTTGTGCTTATAGGTTATTGCAGCAAGAGTACAGATTAATCTCGGCAAAAGGAACAGATGCGCAGGGCAGAGTGCGCCCGAGACCAGGCATGCGATAGCACAGACTCAAGGGCCTTGGGCTCAGGGGCCCAGCATTAGCCTGCTGTTGGTATACACTGTCTGCTGTGGCCCCGCACCGGCGGGGTGAGCAGGTGTACTCTTACGGGCAGAAAGTCTGTGCACCCACGTGGCTATGGGTGGGACTATACATTTGCTAAGAATGTATAGGATTTGAGCATCACAGATCCCCTGAATCAACCTTCTACTATAACACACATGCACACAATTATCATTTCTTCTTCTTCTTCTTCTTCTTCTTCTTCTTCTTCTTCTTCTTCTTCTTCTTCTT
>NDGN011227086.1:0-11649 GCA_002564285.1 Tympanoctomys barrerae
TTTTTTTTTGCCTTTTATAGGAGTTTGCAGCTGAGTTTTCCTGCAGTCTCATAAGTGACTTTGCACTTAGACTTTTCAGCAATTCTGAAACTGCTAGGAATTTGTCAACTCTTGGAAATGGACTGCATGTCTTTGTATACAGGGATGTGCATGAGTCTTTAGGGGGGCTAGGAATGAACATTATGGCTTCTAACTAGAGGCCATCATAGAGCCTCAGGTAGTCACAGGTGAGGCTTTTTCAAAAGTGGCTGATTCTGGAGTATGTGATTGACTCATGGTGCAATGCTAGGATTAAGGATGCCAGGATTAAGGGTGGGTGATTACTCAAGAAGTCAACTGATTAGTTTGGCATCACCTTAATCCCAGTAGCCTGGATATCATGCAAGGGACAGAAAGAAGTGTTCTGGTCTCTTGGTGCTTTGTTACGTTCTGGCTGCCATGAACTATTTCCCCTCTGTGTTGGAGCTACCTTGTGTTGGAGCCAGCAAAGGGACAGAAAGAGACTCTCCATGTCCCCTGGTTGCTTGATTTTGTTGTTTTCTGCCCAGCATGAGCTGTTTCTTCTCTCTGCTGCCAGGCTAGCCTGTCACCCTGTCTTGGAGCCCATCAATTAAGGATGAAACCTCTACACACTGTGAGCCAAATAAGCCTTTCCTCCCTTAACATCTGGGTGTTAGACGTGTGGTCTCAACAATGAGAAAAGTAACTAAGACAATCGTACATTTTCTACCTCCACAAAAAATTAAATTAAAATAAAGCATAAACTTGAATATAAAATGCAAATCTATAAAACATAGATGACTGTGGAATTAGAGCTTTTAGATACAATACCAAAAGCATGATCCAAAAAAGAAAATTTTGTTAAGTTAGAGTTCATTACAATTAAAATAGAAACTTGCCCCTGAAAATGATACTGTTAAGGAAAAATAAGCAAAAACCTAGAGGAAAATATTTGTGAGCTATCTGATTAAGAACTTATGTCTGAAGGGCCAGCCAAATAACTCAGTGGATTAAAGCACCTGCAAGCAGGTGCTGGGGCTGCAGGCTCAATCCCTCTGCCTGCCATGCTGGCCCCGCTCCTAGGGTGTCCTTCTCCCAGGGATTGAGACTGTGTGTGGTTGCACTCTCCTGTAATCCTAGCATTTGGGAAGCTGTAAACAGGTGGATCACTAGGAGTCTGATCTAGTAGTAACACCCTGAGCACCCTGTAGACCATTCTCTAAAAAAAAAAAAAAAAAAAAAAAAATACAAAAGAAAAAAGAACTTATAACGAAAATATACAAAGAATCCTTACAGTAAATGATTAAAAAAACCCAATTACAAATACCTCAAACATATGACAAGATGCCTAACAACGTATGTATATCATTGAGGAAATTGCACATTAAAATAAAATACAAGTACATAGCTATTACAATGGTAAAAATCTAAAACATCGATAGCAAGCACAGGTGGGTATTGGACTTTTATTGAGAGCGCTTATTGAAATGCAAAACAGTACTGTTGCTTTTGAAAATAGTTTGGCAGGTTCTTATAGTACTGAATATGAAACTATAATACTCAATACAAAAAGTAGCAGTAGTGTAAATATGGTTAATAATATTATATTGCTGTTGGTTCATCAGTGTATCACACAAATGCATATGTTAGTAGGAGAGATTATGTAAGAGAGAGGTGATGTATGGGAGCTTTCATGGAAAAGGAGCTTTGGGAAACTGTATTTTTTGCTCAATTTTCTGTAAGCCTAAAACTGTTCTTAAAAAGTACTGATTTTTTTAAGAAGTCTGTGGTATACAGACTGGGTGTGGTGGTGCACACCTGTAATCCCAGAGCTTGGGAGGGTGAAAACAGGAGGATCACTACAAGTCTGATCTGTATAACGAGACCCTGTAGACTCTGTACTAAATGCATTAAAAATCTGTGATATATATATATATATATATATATATATATATATATATCTTTATAAAAGGCTATAATTCTTAAGAAGATGATAGTTGAGATCATCTATTTTATTTGGTGATATTTAGTCTTTTCATATCACATGTGGGAATATAAAATACTACTTCTACTATTAAAGAAGAAAGACTTGTAATGGGATAAGTACCCAAAGATTAAAGAAGTCAAAAGATTTGGATTCCCAAACCAGATCAAGCATATATTTCTGTGTGTCACTTGCACCTTATAGTAAATAGATTACTGAAAGCCTGTGTCTTTACAGGGAGATGTAGCACATTCATATTTATTGTGATGCAGTAGTTAGCCCTTTCACCATATATCATGTTTTCTATTCATCACTCTTTTCCCCTTATTTTTATTGAGTGGACTAGGTTTTACATCTGAGCTAGGTTCCCTTCTCTCATGACTAGGATACATTAAATTCATTTACTTTATTTTGTTCTATTTCCTTTAGCATTTTTGTCTTATGAGGTTAATACATGTTAATAACAAATCACATAATATAGGATTTCTGAGAAAAAAAATCAATCTCCTGATTTTCCATTTTCTATTCACAGGTAATATTTCATTCAATTTTAGTGAATCAGAGTTGTGATAACTTTTTTCTTGAGTCAGTATTTTTATTTTATTTTTATTCTAAAGAGAAAAATCAGAACAAAAGATAACCACAAAGTCAAAAAAAGAACAACAAAAACAATTAAAATGATACAAAATTTCAAAACCAGGTTGATAAGAAATTAATGGTAGTTGTTACAATATATATTGTTATCTTCAAAATAGTTGCTAAGATTATCAGACGTAGGCATTCATGATCAATAAAACAAGAATTAACTGTTCCTTTCAGCAAAGCAATAAAAATAAGTAGTACAAATACCTCAGCTATCTTGTGTATATTTATACAAAGATTAGAACTTTCACATTGAAACATTCCCTTAATTATTTTACACAGTACATCTATAAGTTCTACAAATTTCTTAGGTAAAAATTAAACAGTCTTAGTTATAATTTTCACTGTCATTATTATTTTATTTTTAGTCCATTTATTATTGAATGTATTCTGCACCTAATATCACCAGGGGCCATTAAGAAGAATCAAACTAGGGCCTGGGAGTTGGCTCAGTAGAATAAGCACTTCCCTGGGAAGCACAAGGGTCTGAGATCAATTCCGGTTTCTGAAAAAAAAAAAATCAAACTATTGTATGGCTCTATCTGCAAAGATAACTTAGGGCATAGTGATACAATGTTAAATTTCCAAATTTTAACGTGTCAGCCACCTAGGGTCTTACACAAGTCATATTTATCCATTAAAGGTGGTAGAATCTTTGCTCCCTTCCTTTCCTAATCATCATTTTCTCAGAAGAAAGTAAAAAAATGAACAAAGATTATTTTTGGTCTTGAGGAATGAAACTAAAGCCATAGACTTCTAACTAAAAGCAGGAGGTAGATTCTATGTAAAAGGATAATAATATGATAAGTACTACTTTATTACTTTATATGATTAGTACTACTTTATGCTGATTCCCAGAATTTTAAAGAAGACCATGAGAATGTGATCACATAGCATGGATAAATATGAGGCCAGAATATATTTTTAAAGAACATTTCTTTCACTGGCTCCTAACCAGTGATCAATAAATGCTTATAGAAGACACCACTGAAAGTCTCTGACAACTTGAATTTGTAAGCATACGTTTATAGATACACATGTATAACTAACTTTCAATCGAATCTTAAAATTTTGTTATCTTACGAAGAGACTGAGTCATAAGAGTGATTTTTAATCCTCTTATTTTAGAAATAAAAACAAATAGAGGCTTCAGACAAGGCAACTGATTACCCCAGACGGTACTGAATAAAACAGCTGTAAATGGTATGTGTGTCTAGACGAGAACTCACCAAGATGCCTTTGACCACCACTGCCCTTTCACTCTATCTCCAATAACATCAATCCTGAAATACATGCCTTCTGTTTTCCTTATCCCCAAAATTTTACTTCACATCATAATTATAACTAGATTAGTTGCTCTGAGTCATAGTACTCTGTCATCGATTTCTTTTTTAATTAATTAATTAATTAATCTATCTGATACAGGGTCACGCTATGCAACTCAGACTCATAGCAATTCTCCCATCTCCACATCCCCAGTGCTGGGATTACAGGTTTGCACCCCCACGCCCCGTTTCAGGCAGACACCACTCTCCCGGGGCTCCAAAGCCAGCACGACATATGGTACCAGCAATTGACTCTGAGTCCTTGCACTTGCCAGGCAAGTGCTTAGATTGCCTAGCTATCTCCCCAGCCCTGTCATCTATTTGTACAATGAGATTAGTAATCAATAATTCCTATAACAAATAATCTATAAATTTGTAGAAAGAGAATCCATGGCTGAATTATGACAGTTCTCAAAGAGCTATAGGCTGCTTTTATCAAGATTGCTTATGTGCCTTTTGTTCCATTTTAACCCTTTATTTCACCTACAGAATTTCTTTGCAGATCTGTACAAATAAATTAACATAAATTACGCTGTTCTAGCCATATTTAAATAGAGTATATGATCCTCAAACTTTAGACAGGGAAACAGAACAAGAAAAGCTAGAAAAGGGGCAACTTAGGCAACAGCACTAAATATGTATAGTCTATTTTACCTTGAAGGTTTTTATATTAACATTACTTTAATAATTTTTCTAATGCTAAAGAAATGCACTTGAAACATGTACCATCTGTTCTTTGTCTGGTTAACAGGTCCAAATGGAATGGATGTCAAATTCTGAGTTGTTTTATTTTTATGAAAATAAAAAGGAGCTTCACTTCTAACTCAGCTTTATGAGTGAATCAATGAGAAGCCATCCACTGCATAATCTTCCCCCTAGAAAGTGATAAATATTTACAGTATCTAATGAAATTTCATGTCAAAAATTGATGGTATTTATTGTGTTTTAATAAAAGCAGATTTTAAAACATTAGTTTTATTAAACAGAAAACAGAATATTGTTTTTAAAAATGCCATTTTCTTATTTGCTTTTCCCGTGGAGACCTTATATACAAAGGCAGATTTTTAGCTAACTATATTACTATGGAAATCAGTTCCTACGGAAGAGAAATAGTACAAAATAATGAAAACACTAATACATCTTTACACATTGTATTATTCATCTATCCATTACTTTCCCTTTTGTGGGGTTCACTCTTCCAAGGTTGGTTGTTTAATAGTCATATATTTTCCAGTATTTATTCTCAATTTCTTTCCTCAATTTTGATCCTAAGAATTAACTAAAAAGAATATTTAAAAGGTCATGCTGTCCTTTCCTGTGCAAATCTGGGAGATAAGGCTGTTACTAACACATTTTCTAATTTTTTAAGTAAATGTTAAGGGGAACATTTGGTTCTCATATGAAAATTTTTCCACAAACAGGTCAAATGCGTTACAGGTGGTGAAAACAGATTTTCCTTCTGAACACTGTGGGTCCTTTGACTCCTGAAACTGTAGGTGCAAAGGATCATCTCTTCAAACTTTGGACTGGCTCTCCAAAGCCATCATCTCTTCTCTAGAGGAAAGGACTCATACAGAACAGTCTAAACATAGTAATAGTTCTTGTGACCAATAATAAGACAGCAGTCACAAGTAACTGTGCATTGGAGATTATCCAAAAGATTTTGAGATTACTCAAAAGATTTGCAGGCAATGTATAAAAGAGTATAAACTTGTGGCCATGGAAAATAAAACAGTATAGGCCCATAGAAAGTCTAAGATTACCATTTACCAAAAAATAATGTATTGGCCAGAGAAAACACAACCGTGTATTGAGTTCAATCAATAGGACACCAGATTTTGATCCTTGAACTACATAGTTTATCAAAATTTATGGATCTAATTCTACTTTTTTGCTTTCATACTTTCTCTTTAGTCTTTTTGTTGTAGTTCAATGTATCTATGCCCATTAATGCTATTCTGGTTATTAGGATTAATCCTTCACTAAAATTTTGTTTTTCTAAGTAGATTAGATAAATACATTCATTTTGTGCAAAAACAAACAGCAAATATCCAGTTCTGCTCCTGATTTGTGCAATCTGATGAATTAATGAGTTACTCCTGCTTTCTGCACCTTCACTATTTGCATGTTTGTTTTCAAGCAAAACAAATGGGCACTGACACACATAGTCCTATGCTTCTCTCTGAGCTGCTTTTCTCATTGCTGAGGCAAAATACTTGACGCCCAAAGTTAAATGAGGAAAGGTTCATTTAGCTCACGTTGTGTAAAGCTTTCAGTCCATAATCAGCTGGCTCCCAAGCAGGGTGGAATCACAGAGGAGAAACAGTTCATGACAGCAGAAGGTAGCAAAGCAGAAAGGGGGAAAGCAAGGCTCTTTCTGTCCCTTATATTGTATCCAGGCTACTGGGGTGAGGATGACAGCAAACCAACCAGTGGACTGATTGAATAATCCCCACCCATAATCCTAGCAGCCTTAATTCTGACATTATACTTTGAGTCAATCACACACTCTAGATTCGGCCACCTCTGAAAAAGCCCCAACTATGGCTACTTGAGGCTTTGGGGAAACAACTAAATACAGACCATAACAGGTTCCCATTGTAAATGTTGTGTCACGTGATATGCATACATTCTTCTCTTTAAAGCAGATCACTTGAAAAAATCATGTGGCTAAAAGTAAATATATGAATATGTAAAATATGTACATACATATATATGCATACATCTTATATCTACATGAATGACCTTTAGATAGCTGTATTTCTTTATACTATAGCGTATCTCTTTGTACAGACATACACCGACTTCTTAGAAATGATGTTTCATAATGAATAGGCATACTTTGTCCATATGAAGGTTAAGAGGAAAATGTGTGAAAAAAAGATCCACAGAGTCACACTTATTTCTAGACCCATGTTTTTAAACATTTTAAGGTCAACCAAAGTAAGAAATATATGATGGCCAAGTATTCAGGTGTATGTAGTTGAAATAAATATTTGAAAAGAGAAAAAAATGTGAACTGGTCCAATAATGCCATATAGCTACGTTATTTTCAGACTTTTCCTATTTGAAACATCATAGCATACCTTATTTTGCATTTATACAAGTGTGTGTATGAGATAAATAGGATAGCTGAGTCAAAGGATAAATTTATTTAGAAAATTGACAAATAATTTCAAATTGCCCTTAGAAAACATATTGATATGAATTAGTATCCATTCTTAACATACCCAGTTCCACTATTTTTACAACCAAAAGGTGCTGTCAAACTTTTGAATTTTTGCCTGTATTGGCTAAAAACTGATGTTATAACTTAGATTAGAGCACATTTTTTTTTTTAAATGTATTTGGTTGTTACAGGTTCTCACTATGCAGCCTGTGATCCTCCTGTTTTCGGCCTCCTCAGCAATGGGATTACAGGTGCACATTACCATGCACAGACTCTGGCTGGCTCAGCCCACCCTGGGGGCAGGGCCAGCACAGCATGTGGTGCCTGGGATCGAACCACGGTCCCTATGCTTGCCTAAGTTTACCTAAGCAGGCGCTTTAGCCTGCCGAGCTATCTCACTGGCCCTATAATTTAGTTTAATGTCTGAATTTCTAGTTTGTTATAAATTAGGGAGACTAGCTCTTTACTTGTACAAACAGATATAAATGTTAGTCCCACTTTGCTGTTTTTATTTTACTATTATTGGTAGTGATTTCATTTTTCATGAATAGATTCTTTTATACAAATAAGTTTCTCAACATTTTCTTTTATTGCTTCTGTGTTTTGCACCATAGGTCTTCCACACTTCAAGGTTACAATGGGATTAATTTGTTTTCTTCTAGTATTTTTGTTATTTCACACTCTTCTGCATCTGACCGTTTTCTCTTCATTTTCTGTGACATAATGGTACCTAACGGTGTAACTGTAGTGGCTATCTCACAGGCTTAGGATAGCATCTCTATTATATAACACACTTACATATTTGGTGCTAGTTCTGCAACCCTATTCAACTGGTTTGTTTTTTCACTTACGTATAAATACCACAGTACTAACCATGTTTTCACATTAGAAGGGTTTAGCCCATCCCCAGAGCTCTTCCTTATAACTTTTGCTCAGATTAATTTTGATTCATGGAAATTTACCAATATTTAAGTTTTGTGTTAAAAATATTACATTTGCAAGAGATCATGAAGAAATTAACATGAAAAGAATGGATATATTTGTAATGTTGAATATACTGTCAAGAACACAGTTCTTATTTCCGTGTTTGAAGACTTAATGTCTTTTATTTCATCAGTTTCTCAGTTGATGGATCTTTGGGTTGTTCCCAACATCTGTTGCAAATTTTGCTGACATAAACATGAGTGCACATATATTTCTGTGGTATGTTTTTCATTCTTTTGGGAAGATATCCAGAAAGGGAAGAGCTGGAAAAAGATGTATTTTTAGACCATGGAGTACTACTCAGCCATAAAGACAGATGAACTGGAGACTTTTATAGGCAAATGCATACAACTTGAAACCATACTCATAAATGAATTAACCAGAATCACATGTTCAAACACTTTATTGTCTCCTAAGTGTGAGAAGTTGAAAGATTAAATGAGATTCATAATGTGCAACAGACATTACAAAATAAGAAAAGAACTGTTAAAAAGGAAAGAGAAACTGGAATGGGGAAAGGAGAAAAAGAGGGGGAAATATATATATATATATACATATATATATATAATAGTTAAGATTGTTATACTACTAATTTCTTTTAGTTCATTAAAAAGAGAGGTTTCTGCTAATATCATTTGGACAATTAAATGCATACATCTCATACTCTGAGTAACTAATTTAAAAATAGCAATATGCAATGTATTAGCTATTGTTATTCTATTAGCTTGCTCTGAAATTTTGCTTTACTTTTCTGCTCTTTAAAATAAAATTTGGACAAAAGACGTGTGTGTGTGTGTGTGTGTGTGTGTGTGTGTATGAGACAGAGAGAGAGAGAGACATTTAGGGATATTTTAAATATGTGCTTCAGATATATATTTCATATTTCTCATGAGATTTATTTTTGTTTATTACATTTTACATTAATATTTCTTTGGTAAACAAATCTTTCCTTTTTATGTCTTCTGATTTTAATGCATAATAAAACAATATATTTCCATATTAAGCAAAACATTCCTTTGAGGCTGAGATAGATATAAATAAAAATAGATGAAGATAGGGATGTAAGATTATTATTTTAAGGAAACTTATTTTTATTCTATTGTTTTTTAAAATATTTTCATTCTAAGATAAATATTAAAATTTTTCAAATGTCTTCTAAGGGATTAAATATGAGCTTATATTTTACTTAGATGTTTCAATTTGATGAATTATATTAATAGCTATCTTAATAATGGAACCAACTTTGCACTTTGAGAAATGAATATAGTTGATCTTGGGGTTTATTTTATGTTAATTTTGCTAGATTTCATTTGTGATGTTTTATGTAGAATCTCAGATTGATGCAAATAATTGAGATTTTTCTTTAACATTTTTGTGTAGTATTTGTTAGGTTTGGGTGAAAGTATTATATCCATTTAAATAACTTGGAAGTGTTTTACTTTCTCTAATACTTTATAAAACTTGGGATAGTACCATATTATCTATTCCCTATTCACTAAGGTTTAGTAGAACTTTACAAGCCTATCAGTAATATTTTATAGGAGCTAGCTAGATTTCTGCTTAAATTTTCTCTGTCTTTTAAGATGATCATTGGAATTTTGTGTTTTTCTGATAGGAAAACATTTTATCAAGGTCTTAAAATTATCAAACTGTCATGGAGAAGTTAATGCTTTTTTTTTTTTTCCTCTTTTGAATTTCTTATAGCTTCTTTGTTACAAGTCATGAAAGACTCTCCTGGAGGTATTTCCTCTTTCTCCTTCTAGAATAAGCGACCTACATGGGCATGTTATTCTCAGGGCAATGGCAGACATTCAGGACTTGTTCAGCTGCATGAGTTCAGATAGAGCTATCTGCCAAAGAAAGCCACAGAGCTGTTTGCCAAAGCCTTGACTTTGGATTTTGGCTGAATCTGAAGTCAAGGGCAGAGGAAAAGCCTAGAAGAGCCGGTAGGTTGAGACTGCCATTCGGTCAACCAAACCTTCTCTGGTTTTCTCCAGTTAATTTCATTTTCTCTTTTCTAAAATTTTGACTTTGTCCTATCAATGACCCTTTCATGAGACTCTCCTGAGAATGAACATCCGATCCCATTATATACAGCATAACTGATCATATCAACTATAATTATACAATGTACAGTAATTCCTATTGTTACAGAAATATTAGGAAATGATTTCGGAGAAGTCTCTAAAAATTTGAAGTACTGGGAAGTGTCTTTTTCCCTACCCTTCTTTCATGGGAACTGGGTACACCTTCAGGAGCCAGAGACCCCTGGGAGTCTTCTCGGACAGCCTCTAATGAAACCCTACCTTGTTTATCAGTTGTCATTATAATAATGTAATCAGGTTTATCTGATCGAAGGAGTTGGGGTTACAGCGTTTGTATACAGAAAACTATATGGTCTCTGAGATTGGCTTCCAGCCACTCTTCCACATTTCTCACAGTTGGCATAGATAAACTTCTTATATTTTACAGAATTGATCCCTATCACTTTCATTTTTACCAACTCACAACCAATTGGTGGAATACAATTGAATACAATGGAATTAATAGTCTGGCACCTTTCCCACTAAAATATCAAAAATGAGTTAAAAGTGTACCAGCCAATAGAAGTGGGGAAGAGGAATAGGAAATGTCAATACAAAGCCTAAGAAAAAAGAGAAATATTAACAAATACAGTATGTTCAGTATGCTGAGAGAGAACAAGACACAGAGCAAATGGTTAATAATCATTTCCCTAACATGCTTCTAAGTTAAATCCAAGAAACTCCTGAAAACACGCAATGCGTATATTGGGGCTTGAGAAGGAACAGGAAGTGGAGATAGAGCTGGCTTGGAGGTGGAGGGCTATGTACATAAAGCAAACAGAACAAGGAGAAATGGAAATGTGAAAAAAGCCATTCACAGCCCTTGTGGCCTGACACCTGCCTGGAGTCCTGTCATTTCCCACCACTGTCCTGTCGCCTGGGGAACTGGTTCATTTTTATATCCAATTTTGGATATACCATTGGGCTTAAAGGATTTTTACTTTATTCAATGGATTATATAGTCCATTTTTTGCATTATTTATGCCCAGGTTGTACCGCATTCTGAACTTTGGTAGCCTTTTTAAAATTGATTTCAGTGTCCTTTTGATATTTATTTATCCAACTTATTTTGAGTATTTCCTTTTAAAAATAATTTATTTTGCATATTCTGCATAGTTGTACCACTGGAACTAAGCTTTCCTCTAAGGAACTCTGTTATCTCTTTAGTGAAGAATGGGGGGGGTGCCCGTTAGCTCAGTTGTTTAAGTGACTGCTTAAACAAAGCAATCAGGATGCTGTGGTTGGATCCTCAAGCATACCAGACCTGCCCTTAAGGCATCCTGAGCCAGCCAAAAAAACACTTCTTTAGTGAAGAATGGTATTTAGGAGCCAATATCTGAGAATTAGCTATGTTCATTGATAGTATTATGTCTGTATTTTTGTTTTTGGTTTGGTTCTTTCTTGGTATTCAGAACTACAAAGAAAAAGAAGCCTGAAAATGTACATACACACCTGCGTACA
>NDGN011227122.1:0-16366 GCA_002564285.1 Tympanoctomys barrerae
TCAAGCTTTGAAGGAAACATTTATTTCACTATCATGAATAAAATACAGTATCTGTTGTATACTGTAGTGCTGGAGACCCAATGAAGATGAAACTGCCCAGTCTAGCCTGACAGCCCTGAGCTTCACGCTGGTCAAAAGGAAAACACAGCAAGTAGCAGGCAGGCTAGGCCACTGCTGGGAGCTCTCTCTCCTAGCTCCTGGGGATGCTCCTGCCCCCCAAGGCAGCTCACTGGACAGGCTAAGGGAGAGCACAGCTGGAGCCTCAACGCTGCCACCTCAGAGCTGGGCATCCAGGTTGAGGCACTAATCCTCCCCAAGCTTCAGTTTCCCTCCCTGTCTAACGAGCCCTGCCCAGCCAGCTTCAGAAGGTGATGCTCAAGAGAAGCTGTGGAGTTGTGAGAGAAGCAGTTATTTTTAACCACCCAGCCAAGCACCTACCAGGAAGGAATCCTGGGAATGAGACCTTACTCCTGCAGCCCAGGATGACAGCTGGGAGGACACCAGCACCACCTAGGACTCACCAGGAAGCAATGATCATTATGCTGAACCCCCAGAAGGATGAAGGTGACCTAGGAAGTAATTCCTCTGGGTCTAGCACACACCAGTAACACTGACCATTTTATTAAGCGCCAACAATATACAACAGCTTGCCAAATTGGCACAAGTCCTTAAGGCAGGTACTATTCTTCCCATTGTACAAGAAAGGAAACTGAAGCATGGGGAGGTGAAATCACTTGTCTGAAATTTAGTGGAGCTGACTATAAAGCTTCTAAGCAACCATTTTAGAGAGTACATGGAGGTCGCTGTAAGCAGCAAAGGTACTTGGCAAGCAGGCGATTCACTTTGCAGTGCTGGGTCAAGAACTTTGAATATTTTGAGAAGAAACTTCCAGTTTGGTCTGGCACCTTATTTTTACCTGACAGTCGCTAATCTCTCTTCCAACAAAGGCCCAGTCTATAGGCCAATTAGCTAGCTTTAGTATTTGGCCAGATTTTTTTTTCTTTTCTGAAACAGGGTCTCACTATACAGTTCAGGCTGGCCTCGAGCTCACTTTGTAGCCTAGGCTGGTCTCAAACTCACAACGATCCTCCTGCCTCAGGCTCCTGAGTGCTGGGATTACAGGCGTGTGCCACCACACCTGGCTGGCCAGATATTAATGATTTTGGCACTCATTTTTATCTATGGCAAATGATGACAATTTCCTCTTTATAGAAGCACAGACATTCTTTTAATAAGAAATGCACATAGGCTGACCGTGTCACTAGGGTGTAGTCGCTAGGCCCTGAGTTGGAGTTACAGCACCACCACCAAGTTTTACAATTAAAAAAAAAATGTTTTTAAATATAAGCAAATTAAGCATTAAACATAGTGTAATACACTTTAAACTGTAAAGGGAAATATGCTAACTCAACAGTAGAGAGACCTGGCAGACACTACTTCCGTCAAGCGACCAAAGTCAACAGGGCCAGTCACAGGACAGATAGCCTGGGCCTGTTGACACCATCCGCTGCTCTCTTCTGGGCTACTCCTGCCAAGAATGTGCCACCCAGAATTTGTCCTGGGAATAAATACGAGACGAACCACATGGGAGAAGGTCCATTATATTCCAGCTTCACACTCTTCAAAAATGCAGGCAGCATGAAGATAAAGACTAACGGGGGACATATGCCAGTCTGAAGAAGGTACAGGGAGACCTGGAATCGGGCCCTCGATCTCAACATCTCTTTCACTGTTAAAAGTCACTATGCAGACAAACAATAAATTTTGAATAAAGTTATCGATTAGATTGGTCCAAGGACCGGATCACGTTAAATTTGCTGATTTTGGCAATTGTACTGTGGTTATATAAAAATATCCTTGTCCTATGTGAGTACACACGGAAACATTTAGAAGTAATGGGGTATAACATCTGCAGCCCATTTTCAAGTGGCTCAGTATGCATATATGCATCAGGAGGACAGGCACACTTTGCACACACGAGAAAATGTAAACTGCTGCAACAAGTGGCTTTGGGTGAGCGGTGCATGGGAATTCTTTATATCCTTATGACTCTTCTGTAAGTACCACACTGTTCCAAAAACATGTTTTGTTTTTTAAGATAAATTCAGACAAAAGGAACAATGGTACACCGGTGAGGCAGGCCGAGAAAAAACAGGGTTGGAGTTGGGTGTGTTGGGGCAGACCTACAATCCCAGAATTTGGGAGGCTGAGGTAGGATTGTCATGAATTCAGGGCCAGGCTTAACTATATAGAAAGACCCTGTCTCAAAAACAAAATGAAACAAAACAAAACAAAACAAAACAAAACAACAACAACAAAAACCAAAACAGGATGTGGTGGTACATGCCTTAATCCTGACACTCAGGAGACTGAGGCAGGAGGACTGCTGTCAGTTCAAGGCCAGCCCTTGAACAAGAACCTGTATCAAAAACATGTTAAGAAAAAAGAAAAAGGAGTTGGGTATTTGAGGAGGGAACCTTGGAAACCTCACTAAAGGGCCTCTGTCCCCCTGGTAGGAACAACACTGAGGCCTGCTTGATTTTTTACTTCCCCTTCCTGGGCTCGTTTTACTTGTGAGATTGGAATAAAGATATCGATTCCTTTCACTGTTATGCTAGCTGCCCAAAAGCAGAGTATACTTTTAGGAGTTACAGGGGGAAGAGAAGATAAACCAGAAATACCAATGGTTGAGTTCAGCAAACAGACATGGGGTTGTGAAGGGTGAGTGGTAGGGCCTGCTGTCTTGGCTGAAACCCCCAGCTAGTGTGAGTTCAGGGCCAATGGAGAGGAGCCCCTGGATCTCAGCTATCCTGATGTATTCATCTGGGTAAGCCTCATGTTAGGAATGGGTTTGGTGGGTTGGTTGGATCTGGGGGAGCACCTGCTTCTCCAAATCACCATCACCTACCTCTTAGCTGAATGATAGCCTCAGCTTCCTGCCTGGGGTCCAACACCTGTCCTGAACCCTGCCACAAGCTCCCTGGGGGTACCAGTGAGATTTCCCATGACTCAAATTTGACTGAGTCCATGTCCCCAAAGAAGGCGTAGGCTTCTGAGCTGGGCAGTGACAAGTCCAGCCTGGGCGGTCTGCTGGCAGCATAGGCTGCAGACCAGCACACAGAGCAGAGGGCAGGTGACCTGGGCAGGAACATCTGTGGCCTGGGAGCTGGGAGAAAACAGAAGGCTGCAAAACCCTGTATTAAGATAAGCCAACATACCTGAGCTCCAAATCTGTTGCCCTGGAGTCCCCAGTCTTCCAGTTTTCAACCCAGAGGCAGCTCTTCTAAAACAGCACCTCATGTACCAAGAAAGGGCTTGTGAGCACCTGCTACCTTCATTAGGAACTGGGATGAATTAATCCAGCTGAGCTGCCCTAGGACCCAAATGGCTATGATGTGAGGACTTTCTCTGGCTCCTAGGCCAGCTGAAGCAGCCCTTTCTCCCGGAAAGGAGGTACCTCCTTATTTCCTATTTTCTACTCCAGGGCAACAATTAATGCTCTAGGCAAACTGCAGGGCCAGCTCTCCAGCTCCAGATCTAGTGCCCTGGAAGGTCCTAGGCAAGAAGGCAGAGTTGGCAGGCTGAGTAGACCACGCCGGGACCTTCCCTGCACCTCAGGCAGCCAGGCGTTTTTGCTAACTGTGGGGTGTAAATATTCATGCAGGGATGCAGGTGCAGGTTTATGCACTGGCAGTGGCCTGTGTGTACATACTTCCCATCATATCTGACTGTTAACAGTAATAGCAGTTAAGATCATTATTTACTATACGTAAGATAATCTGTTTAATCCTCACTACAAGGCAGATGTTCACTATCCCTGTTTGATAGGGGGGGGAAAAACCCAAAAAACAAAACCCAAAAACCCTAATGTAGCAGGAGGTTAAACAGCATGTTCTAGGTCACAGATAAGCCTGGAGTTGAACATGGCTAACATGAATGAATCTAGAGTCCTGGCCCCTAACCTTGACGCACCCCAACTCCCCCAGGGCCAACATCCGTGTTTCCTGGATCAGCTTGTGTGTCCACATGAGAATAAGTGAGAAAAACAAGACCTGACCCTGCTGTTCCTCCCTTACTGTAAGGAGCCCAGAGATAAAGATGGGTGAGATCATCTTGAGATAGCTCTCAGAGTTTTTGCATTGTTGGTCACTCATCTTGCACCCTAGGGTCTGGGCTTCTGCAGCTCTGAGGCCAAACCTCCCAGTCCAGATTGGGGGACAGGAGGAAAGGATGCTGTGCCTGGATTCTACCACATCTCCAGGCCTGTGTTTTGCACTTCCTGAGGTCAGGCCCTGTCACTCCAAGAGCTCTGCAAGGGTGTCCCCAAGAGACACTTCCTGGTATTTCTGCTCAACAGCATTTGCTGTAAAATATGTCAAAGCATTTTGGCTTCAGTTTTCAGCTCAGAATATGCCAATGTTTTCATTTGGAAGTGGAAGTGTTTCTGTTGATGTGGTGAGAAGATAAAATAAAGACATTCTTCACCAAGTTACAGTTTCAAAGTCAAGCAGTCGGCTTGCCCACAGGGATTCATCTTGAGATCACTGAAGCCTAGCATACAGGATGGTGGAAGAACAAGCAGGGCCAAGATTCACTGAATGACTGAATGATTTTGTGAAGGTCCTAGAAACAAAGATGGCACTGGTCAACAGTACAGATTTTGAATGGATAACCAGAGGTCCTACTTCTGACAGACGTTCTCAGTCTGTTCTTGTTTCCCTGCATTCCATGACCTGTTCCAAATCTTTGTCCACAGGACACCTGCTAATCTCTTAGCTACCTTTCCTGCTTCTACACTTGCCCTTCCTCCCATTCTGCTATAGCTATCAGAGCTATCTGTGTAAAAGGTTTGGATTGTGTCATTCCCTGCCTAAAGCCTTCCAGAAATTATCTGTTGTTCTTGGTCCTCGCATTCTAAGTCCTGCAAAGTGTGGGTTCCTTGGGCTGTTCCTGATTCTTCTGGGGATACCCTCCATCCACACTGGCCTCCTTGAGTTGCTGAATGAACCAATTCTCTCCCCTCTCATAGTCTCAGCATAGCAGTTGCCTCTGCCTGGCATGCTTTCCTCTGGCTCCAATCAGTTTAGGGCTCAGCTTAAATATATCAACTCTTCACAGGGGCCTTCTCCAGTATTTCTAGTAAAACAGCCTGTCCCTACCCTACATAGAGCATCTACCAGGTGTCAGGGTGCTGAGGAAACAGCAGTGAGCCATCAGGGAAGCTCAGTCCTTCTTGCATGCCTTCAGAGTTCTTGCCAATACTCATGGGCTTGTTGGAGACTTCAAAGTCTTCCTCATCAGGTGTTAGGAGGGCCAGGACCCTCTTGCTTACTGTGTTTACTTCCCAGATGCAGTACTGAACCAGTAAAAATGGAAGAGAGGCAGGCAGGAATGCAGAGCAGTTAGGTCACGTCTCACCTGGCTGTAGACTCCTGATAAATCTCACTGTCCTCAGCTGAAGCTTTCTTCAAAGAAATCTTGCTGTTGGTCCCTTAGGGAAGCCTTCTGTCCCCAAGCACTGCTGCAGCAAGTCCTACCTCACCCTGCATCAGCCTCTGCAGCAGGCTAAATGTTTAGTTCCCCCAATCTCTAAATTCCAATGGCACAACCTGTTTCCAGTAAGATGGTATGAGGAAGCCGGGCCTGGGAAGGTGATTAGTTCACGAAGGTGGAGCCCTTGTGAATGGCATTAGTGCCCAGTGTATAAGCACTGTGATGTCTGCTGTTTAAACCATTCAGTCCATGGATGCTGTCATAGTATCTAGAACTGATTATAAGACAACCTGCTGACTATGGCCGTGTTGGCAAAGCAGAATGGTAAAGAGCATCTGTTTCCCAAAGGGAGGCCATGCCTACCACCTCAGCAACCCTTTCTGTTATTACTCAGGCTTCCTGCCCAGCAGAAGTACAGCATCAGCCAGCCATAGGCTCAGCCAAGGAGTCTCTGCCTGCCCCATGATCCCTCACTGGAGCTGATAGTTACCCAATAGTCTGGTCCAGGCCAGGCACACATGTTCTCTCTTTCATTTATTCCGGCTGCCTATCCTCCTCTTTGCTGGGTGACACTGGCTATTTTTATTCCTACTGGAACTTTCATCTTCCTGTCTCTAACATGCAACAAGCCCATAAGCAGGACTTTACCAGCTCAATGCAACAATCCTGTGATCCTTTCTCCTGCTAACCCAGGATGCCTTGCAAAGCCCTGGATGCCTTGCAAACACTACAGACAAAGGCAGCCCTAGCACCAACCTTCACTTGCCTGTTTCATGAAGGCAGCCCGCAAAGCTGGCAGCCCCTGCAGGTCTGAGCTGCAGAACTGACAAGCTGAGACACCCTGAAATCTGACTCCAAAATAGCAGCAAACCCAAGGCCAAAAGGAAGTACAATGTTCTTTGCTGAAGGTTTCTCCTCTCACAGCTTTGGGCTGGGGCCCTGCACTCAATCTCCACCCAGTTCTCTAGGGTTCACACTACAAAGGTGATCAGTGTCTGGCTTCCTACCCCTTCTGATACCTCCCAGTTTTCTTACTTCCATTACTAGTGAGAATCCCCAAATCACCAAGGTCATCATCAAGATAGGCTGAGACTGAGACTGGTGGGAGGAGCTGGCAGCTCTTCCTTAAATGGATTTGGGTGCAAAGGCTTTTTCCACAAGACATAGGGAAAAATTCCATGGCTATCCCAAATATAACATAAGCCCTGATAGCCCTTCCTTTTTCAACAGCTATTCTCTTAACTAGAGAAGTTTTTCAACCCCAGCTGAGGGCCAATGGGGGATCTAGCCATTCCCGGCATCTTGCTGGATCCGGAGGAGCCTGGGGAAAGGATGTGTTTCTGGTCTGGGTACACATCCCTCTCCCATGCCCCAACCAACCCTCATCCCCAGGGCACTTACAGGCCTTGGAGGCCGGGAAGGGTCTCCTCCTGGGGTCCCATCTCCGTCCGGACGGCACCCCCAACCAGAAGGGGCAGCATGATCTGGGCAGCTGGTCCAGGCCAAGGGTTACGGATCGAGGAAAGGAAAGGGATAGAGCAGTTAAGACCCTACTCCAAGTAACCATCGAGGACATCGAGCTCTGAGTCGGCATCATAGAGGCCAGAGCCAGGGTCGGAAAGCACGCCAAGGTCCACAAGCGCTTGGTCCAAGTCCTCGGGCAGAAAGACAAGGCCCACATTGAGGACGATGTACTCCATGAGGAAAGCGTAGTACAAGATCAGCACATTGACGAAGAACAGGCCCACGTAGAACATAGAGGGCAGCAGCGGAGGCTGCACGTAGGAGACCAGGGGTCCCAGAGAGTCCAGGTGGGCTGCGACCCGGGCGCCAGGCATGCAGGGGGCGGCGAGGGCTGCGGCAGCCCAGCGATCTCAGCGACCTCAGCCGCTGCGGCGCCCGGGCGGCCAGCGACAGGGCAGCTCAGCCATCCAGGGCCACCCACGGGCTTGACTGAGGCGGCACTGGTCGCCAGGTGGCCTCCAACGATGTATGGTGGCCTCAGCACCCCTGGATGTGTGCGTCTGGCTCTCTTGACGCTCCGGGAGGCTAGGTGGGACCCTCGAAGTGGCCAGGTGTTACCCAGCTTCTTGGGTGCGCTGCGCTTCCGCTCACGGGCCCTCGCGGCGCCAGATAGTCCCCTACCGAGGCTCAGCGTCGAGGGTCAGTCCAGGTTGCTGTCTCTCCCGCTTTCTCTGGCTGTCCCCCGAGGTCCCTCGGCGTCCCCGCAGGCCCAGCATCCATAGCTGCGACCGCCGCAACGCTCCCTAGGTCTCGCACCGAGCACCACCTCCGGAGGGGCCCAGCGCTGATTGGCCTGCCGCCTCTCGCCCACGTTCATTGGCCGGCTCAACACCCAGGCCTATTGGTCAGAGTTGTCAAGAGGGCAGGCACTCCTCCGCTCCGCCCTTCCGCGCGCTAGCTTCAGAGTTGTTTCTCGGGGATGCTGTCAGAGCTTTGGTCTCGTGTTGGTTTTGCCCTGCGTGTGCAGAGAATAGGGGGAAGAAAAAAAAAAAAATGAACGCAATTCCAATTTAGAAGTATCGCAAGGCCACTAGAGTTGGAGGAAACCGCGGGCTTTCTCTGCACACGGCTGGGGCATTTGGATATCTTGCCACGTATATTTGGGACTCCGTTTCCTCAGTTTAGATGGTAGGGTGGGGAGAGGTGGTGGGCAGTTCCGCAGAAAATCTAAATTGTTCCCAAAGCTCCAGTATTTTTGCTTTTCATGGTGGGGTGAGAAATATCATTCAGCGCCTCCTTCATGTCCCTAAATTCTGCTGCTGGGGGAGGTTCATTCATGGAAGCTGGGAAAGGCGAAATAGACATTATAGGATTTAGGAATACTTTGGTGAAGAAAGGTCAGATTCTTAGCTATAAGGTTGCTTATTTCTTTTTGCTATGTAAATCATATTTAAGAACCGTAGCTAAGGTTCGTTCCGGGGCCCGCATGCTGCGCTGCCCTGGCCCTGGGGTGTGCTGAGCCTTGACGGAGTCAGGGTGTGGTGGCGCGTGCCTGTAATCCCAGCGCTGAGGAGGCTGAAAACAGGAAGATCACTAGGAGTCCGACCTGCATAGTGAAAGCCTGTATCAAATACATACAATGAAAAATAAAGTAGTAATGCACATGGCTACCAGTCAAATAAGTACATGGCAAAGTGAGTCTCATCTATGAATTTTCCTGCTTGCAGGCAACACTTGTATATTCTTTACAATACTGCTCTACAGGGCCTTTCAAAGCAGTTCAACAAATCTTTAAATCTAAGGCCATATTGAGCTGGGTCTTGCCATGCATCATTTAATTGCAGCCAGACAAGGGAGAGTAGGATTTTTTTTTTTTTTAACAGATAAAGAAATGGCCCTGGAGAAGTGGGGAACCCTGAAAGTTACTGGGCCTGCACCTATTTCTTTGAAGGCCAGAGGCCAGAACAGGTCCTTTTTCTTCTATGACTTTCTCTTGGGCTCTCCAGATAAATTACTGAGTGAACCATTAACCCTGCACTGATCTCTACTTTTCCTGTTCCTGAAAGAAAGACTCATTCACTGTCAATATTTACCGAATGCATCCCGCGTGCCAAACCTCTGCTAGGCTTGGAGAGGACACTGGCCCCAGTCCTGATTCCTATTCTGAACAAAGGTACTGGGACACCATAAGCATTATATAAGTGTGAGTAGAAATGAATGTATAAATGGATAGTGAACAGGAAAGTCTCATCTGTCTCATCTCCCACTTTCAATCCAGGAGCAAATTTAGATAATATATAGAAATCTGGGTGTTTCTTTCTTCGTAATGTGGTAATGTGAGAAATGGCATGGATTTTGAGCAAGACCAGAGATACCCTCTGAAAGGACAAAATGTTCAGTTATGATACACCATTGCTTGAAGAACTTTTCAATATGTTTTTTAAAAAGTGAAATGGAAAAAGAAAAGGTTCTGAGGATAAAGAATGCTATTACCAATTTTGTGCAGTTTTAGCTTTTGGGGGAATAAAAATGATACCTAGACTTGAACTCTGCTTCCACTCCTTTCGACTGCCTGACCTTGGACTAGTCAACCTTTGTGTGACTCAGTTTCCTGAATAATAAAATGAGAAGAATAATAATAACCACTGAACAATGTTGTTTTGTGAATTATTTTAATATACATAATGCGCTTAAGACAATGGCAAGTTATCTGCGCTATGAAAGAGCTAATCTTGTTCTTATCCTAATGCTAATGATTATTAATATTGTATACCTAAAATGTACCAATAAAATCTGATCGGAAAAAATATTGTAGCTACTTCTCTTTGCTCATCCTCCGCTGGTCCTTCGGACCCCGCCTCCCCCTTCCCCTACGCCCCTCCCACTGCGCGGCAGCCTCTCTTCCTCTCACCCCGCCTCTTCAAGAATGCTGCGTGATGCATGCCAGGCCTTGTAGTCAATTCGCTGAGTCCTGTCGCAAAGGGCCTCCTAGGAGAACTACATTTCCCAGAGTTCTTCTTGGCAGCAGTCGTAAAGCGCGGCGGTCGAACGGCCGGTTCCGGCTGAATGTCAGTGCTGGGCTGGCTGTGGGCAGGGGAGGAAGGAGGTTGGCGATCTCAGTATCACCTCCACGGCTGCCTCCGCTTGTGCTGCTGCCGCGAGCGCCCGGCCGCTCAGTCGGTGGGGCATGAGACCGTGAGGCGAGCGACGGGCCGGGGCCGCCGACATGTTTGGCCGCTCGCGGAGCTGGGTGGGCGGGGGCCATGGCAAGTCCTCTCGTAACATCCACTCCTTGGACCACCTCAAGTGAGTGAGCAGGAGGGAAAGGGGGAGGCCGCGGGGCTCGAGGATCAGAGCTCGGGTCGGGAGCGCTAGTTGCTGGGAGCGGAGGTGGAGCGAGGAGAGGGCGGCCGAAAAGGCTGTGTGGTGGTTACGAGCGAGGGTTCTGGAGTCAGCGGTCAGCACCTGGGTTCGAACCCTGGCCCGTCGTTCTTGGATGTCTGTGTGACCTTGGACATGTCGCTTAGCTTCTCAGAGGCTTAGTGTCTCCACCTGTAAAATAAGGACACGGTTTAGGTTTGTGGGCGAGAACTTAATTCTTGCCGGGGCGGTCGGTGGCCACCAAGCTTCCCAGGGCGATACTACTTCGACTGTACAGTTTAGGGGGCAAAGGCCTGGATCTTGGAGTCGGACATAAATCTGGGCTCAAATATACGTGTATGCACGTGGCCCTCAGTTTCCTCAGTTGTAAAATGAATTAATAGTGACAGCGTCTGTGTCCTAGTTGGATAAGGAATGAACAAAAAGTTCAGAATATGCAGAAGTGCTCAATAAAGGACAGTAATTAAAAGAACAAAGTAGTTTTCTTTTTTTTCTGGGGAGGGGGGATAAAGCAGAGATAGATGGCAGACAGCCTCGGGGAAGCAGGCATGTATAGAGATTAAAAGATCTGTGACTAGATCCTGACTCCATAACTTCATGGCCGTTCTACCTTGGATAAATTACTTCATCTCTCTGAGTTTCCAGTCCCCCATCAGCAAATGAGGATGATGCACTTTGTACAAGGATTCAGTAATGTTTTTCTTGGAAAGTGATTGACCCAGTACTATTACACAGCGTGGGGTCAGTCGTGTGGTAGCTGTGTTTATTAGCCCAGCAAGGCCTTCCCAGACCACCCTACCTAAAGTGTTTCCCTACCCCAGTTCCTTTCTCTCAGATCTTTTTCTTGATTTCATTTCTTGCCTATCTGGGGTCTTCCATTACCCTGTTTATTTTTAATTGGTTTTCTGTCTCTTATTAAACTGGATCTTCTAGGAGGGCAGGGGCTACTTGGTTTGTTCACAGTTGTTTTCTCAGTATCAAGCACTGTGCCGTGCACACAGTAGGAACTCAACAGATACTTACAAAATGAAACACGTAAGTGAACAAATTGGGGAAAAGTGTAGGGCAGGTCAAGACCAAGGATTTAGGGGACAGAATGAGTGATGGAAAAATAGAGACTTTTTGTGGGAGTCAGGAGGGCTTTGGAGGTGATGGGTAGAGAAGAGGAGGAGAGGAAAGAGGCCCAGGACCAGGATGGGGGTTGCTAGGGAAGCAGGATTCTTAAATGGGAGGGCAGCTGGTCTGAAAAGGGAGTGGTTTAAGGATTTCAGGAATTAATCGAGTGGGTGGGTGTGACTGGGAAGGGCAGGATGGTTAGTAGAAGGGTTGGGTGTTTGGCTGGTACCAGATATCAGGCTCTTATTGAACTTGTGCTGACTGTAGCCCCTTTAAATTCATTTAGTATTCATTGAATATTTTATTCCGTGCAAGGTATGTGGTGAAGACTTCCTTTGTTATTTTCTAAGTCTTCATAAGTCTATGAATTACAGGAACTTTTATAGTTCCATTTTATAGAAGGGGAAAATAAGATTCAAGTAGCTTAAATCACTTGCCCCAAGGGGCTGGCAGCTAGAGTAGCAGAACCAGCACTTTACCCTAGAGCTTGCAACTTGTTACTCTCTGAATAACACTTCCCACTAAGTCCGTCTTGGGAATCTTTCAACTTGTCTGTGCCTTATCACTGGAAGGGTATCACTGCTGGCTGTCCAGCCAGAGCATACTCAGGAATGTAAAGTGTCTCAAGTTTCTTTGCAGTCTCCTGAGAACTGCCCACATTTGTAGTTTGCATTGCTGGAAACTGGAACTGCGTGCCCTGGATTAAGCCAATCTTCTTAATCCATGTTATAACCTGGGGAACCTGGTTATTTGGGTGTTGGTGTGAGGCTCAGAATATCCCAAGGTGGCTTGGGAAAAGGTGCCATAATCAGCAAATGCCCATCCAATGTGCACACTGCACTTCATTTGGCTTTGATAGTAAACATCTTGGGTCTTGGGTATAGAACAGCTCATCTCCTGAGGGAGTCTGCAGACTACTCGAGAGAAGCCAAAGAAACAGTGACAGTACAGTGTGGCAAGTGATGGGATTGCAGGAGGAGGCCTACGGTCCTGTGAGATCCCTTCTTGGGCACTTTCTGGGGGGCAAGTCTAGATTGGACTCCCCAAGGATAAGTAGGAGTCACCACACAGCCCAGATGTATGTGTGTGCTAGTGTGGGGTTTATAACATGTCAAGGTATGTGGTGTTGTAGGAAACAAGGCTATAGGTAGCAAGGACTTTGGGTTTTGTCTAACAGTGATCAGCTCTCCTGATTTGCCTGTAACCGAGGGGTTCTTTCAATATGAGACTTTCAGTGCTAACATTGGGAATGTCTTAGGCAAACCAGTACAAATCGGTCACTTCACCATTGTTAAGATAAAAAAATTCCTAATACACTCATGCCCTGACCTAGGGCAATTTTGGCTGGAAAAAAAAGGTTAAGATATTTAAAAGCATTTAGAATATTTTTTTTTGTTGTTGTTGTTAATGTGTTAAGGGATAGTTGTGTGTATTTTGACACACCTAGAAATCTTGAAACTTTTTTAAAAGGACTTTTCACAGCATTCCCATTAGAAAATTTTCCTGTTTTATATGGAGTTTTACTTTTGCTAAATAGTAGGATACTGTGTACCTATTGTCTTTTTAAAAATAATTTTATTGATACCTATTGTCTTTGTCTAGCAAATTAATGATTTAGCTAAGGGAGATTGAAATAGTCAAGATATTATTTGCTATATGTTATCGGTGGTTATTGTCCAAACTAGTGGATATTTGACAGATGCCTCCCCACCAAGAAGAACTTCAACTGATGAAGTCATTTTTGTTACTGTAATATCATTTTTATGGGGACTGAGTCCATAAAGTCAAAGAATTTGGTTCTGGTCACATTTTGAGTGGAGAGGGCCAGATTCTTGGTTGCAAATGACCAGCTCATCTGAATTGTTTCATAACCCAAATGGAATTGATTGGCTTTTGTTACTGAATTGTCTCCTTGTTAAACCTCAGCTGAGTCCAGGTATATAGATGAAGCTGTCCACAATCTGCCTCTTGCTATCTCCCAGCTCTCCCTTCTCATGTTGGTACCATTTTCAGGAGGCTCTAGTCTCACATTATATGAGCTTAGCAATCACTGGGAGAAAGAGAATCCCTTTTCTTAGTATTGCCGCAGAAGTCCAAAATTAAGTTTTGTCAGACCCTCTGGGGATTCTCTCCATCTCTGAGCTAGTCACTGGGGCCAAGCCTTTCTCACATGCTCCTCCCTAGCGCCAGGAGTGGGACAAATTCTAGTCATGCCACTGGACAGAGAATGAAAGACAGGGGTGCTTTCCCCTGGGAGAACCAAAGAAGGTGAGGAATGTACACCCAACAGGTTGACACTCAACCTTCATGTACTCAATTTTTGGCCAAGATGGCACCAAGAGCCTGGGGCACAATATTAGCTGTTTGATTTTCTTGAAATATCATATTCACCATATCACACTTCATGGGCCCTAGACACCACTATGACAAGTCCAAATTCTTGCAGGCTTCAGAACATTCAGGTGGTGTTCCCGCAGGGCATTAAGAGCATTAGTTGTAGGAAGATACTTATTTAAATGGAGGTCTAAAAGATCTAAGGGATGAGTTGTTGTTGTTAGGCTAGGGAGTTGGGGCCAACTGTTTTAGGTAGAAGAATCACAAGTTTCAGAAAACAAAACTTGAGCAGAGGGAGCCATGCACACTGGCAGAACTCTGGTCATTTAGTAAAGGAGTGATTGGGCAAAGGGGAGGTGTAGAACTGTGATGTACAGAGGCCAGATCCTCCTGGGACTTGTAAATTGTGTTAAGGATCCAAGTATGTGTCCCGCTGAGGATCTTCCTCTCTCTCTCTCTCTCTCTCTCTCTCTCTCTCTCTCTCTCTCTCTCTGGCACACATCTCACATGCCCACTTGACTGTTCCTTTACTTTCTCTACAAGTTTTCCTCTTTTCTTCCTGCCCATACACATGCCTCGCTCTAGCCTTAAAATAGCAATTCTTCCATAAAAACTGCTCTGGTGACTTTAGCCAACAAAAGTTTTACCATCTTTTCTAACTTTTCTGGTGTTTGTTCTCACTGTGTCACTCAGTAAACATGGTATCATATATTTCTGCTCATCTCCAAGAACAGACCAGCTTTGACCCTACAGCTTTTTACCTTGAGTTAGAGCCCCAGGAAGCTCAGGTTTATTGTTTTGCCATCATAAATTGTCTTAGCTTATGTAGGTATATGTATGTCTGTATGTACAAACAGTGTGTATACTGTTGTCTCTGTGTGAGCATGTCCTTCATAAAAGCAGAGACCTGTATGGCTTATATACTAGCACAGAGCCTGGCACATAATAAATGATCAACAAGTACTACAGGATGATCACAGAGCCAAGTTCTGGCCAGCCTTTTAACAACTGCCTGCCCTTGCCAATTTGATCACAGTGCCTGTGCAGGACCCATGGCTTTCTCCAAATTGAGTGCCCTGCCTACACCTTCCCCATGTATCCTAGGCCCAGCCCCACTCACTGACCTGGTTTGACATCTGTAAGGGGTGACTCACCAGAAGCACCACCTGTGAGCACCTTTCCCTAATCCTCTAGTGTAATCGCACCCCGGTGGAGCATATCCTGATTCTACTGGCCAGAAGACTTGATACCAAACAAATGGTGCCTTCAAGGCACAGCGGACCCTCAGAGGGATGTCTGCAGGGTCTTACCCTTGGTTCTGAGCAGGCCAAGACAACATAGGATTTGTGTTCCTTACCTTTTACTCATGTTCATGACATTGTGAATTGGAGGATGAATTTCCAGTTTCTCAGGCCTCTTGTCACTGCTTTTCCTGTCTCATGCTCCAGTTCACAGATCAGTTTCAGAATCTTCCAGTAGCAGCATCATAAGAGGCACATTAAGGTATATATTATAAAATTTGCAGCTATATTTAAAAAATGCTGTCAGTAAAGAGAACTTGGACCTAGTGTCTCTGTCTCTGAAATAGACATGATGATTGATTTCCTTGGGGCATGGGGGCTTCATTAATTGTCATGGTTTAACTTGTGAAATAAGTGACTCTCTTGAGAAGGCAGGGTCCATTGAGGCAGGATTTGTTTATGCCTGCTGTCCTTGGTGATGAACCTCTAGTGTGCAGGTGGCATGTCGGCAGTAGGCTACACTTTTTTGGTCTCCAAGCATTGCAAATTCAAGCTTGTTCATCAGCATAGAGTTTGATGATTTGCATGGGCCTGACCTGATATTTTTGCAAAGGACTCCACATCTGCAGAGCTTGTGTTAGGAATGTGATGACGCTAACTTTTTTCCAAAGACATAGAGCATCGGTCAGTTGTAAGGCCTTTCCTTACAATGTGAGATGTATTTTCATGCCTTTCTGGCTTGTCGTTTATCTGTTTGATTTTCTTGTATATTAGCATTCATAATTTTATGTAAATACTTGGCCAATAGAGCTGTGGTTGGCTCCATTATTTATATATTTTTTATATTTTATTGAGAAAGAAGTAGCAATTAGACAGTTTAAAAACAGGTAAGACAGTTAAAATAATTAATACGTTGCATATTGTCTCTGTAGTAATTGTTCATAGTACAAGATGCAGACATGATATCTTGTCTAAACACTATTACTTCGAAACTTTCTTCTTATTGAACTAGAGAAGTAGCTGTATATCTATCCTAACTTTTGTATATACAGATATATATATACAGATATATATATATATATATACAGATATATATATATACAGATATATATATATACAGATATATATATATGCATTTTTGTTATTACAAAATGGTTCTTCATTTATATCTCCCTTTTTGTTTATTTTTGTCAGAGATGTTTACATTGCCATTCATATATTACAGGTGCATGAATTCAGCAAAGTAATCCAATATAGGCCAGTAGTCTATAATTGTAGTGGATTATCTGCATGACTGGCAATGTCAGAAGTTGTTGACTTGAGCCTTTTACAGCTCA
>NDGN011227169.1:0-12330 GCA_002564285.1 Tympanoctomys barrerae
ATATGATCATTTGCATATCTGAAGTGTACTGATAAAATTCGCTTTTTTTTTTTTTTTTTTTTTTTTCAGAACCGGGGATTGAACTCAGGCTCTTGCACTTGGCAGGTAAGCGCTTATTCTACTGAGCCATCTCCCCAGCCCCTAAAATTAGTGTTTAAAAAAAGTGGTTCCACAGTCACTAAGAGTACCCTACACACACACACACACACACACACACACACACACACACAGTCGTTAAAGGAAAATAAACATAACAAAAAGATAATTAAATGTATAAGAAACTAGTACTCCTTGAGTCAGAACCAGAAGTAGTAAAAGGGACTCATGTATTTCAGACACTGCAACTTAAAAACAGATCACTAAAAGTTATGCTCCTGTGTTTCAATAAACAAAAGATAAATTTGGAAATAAATGAAGGCTACAGGAAATGCGATGAAGTGTGCTAGAAAATTTGAAATAGAACATGATTGAATTTTCATAAATAAAAGATACAAAAACAACTTTCAGACTTAAGATATAGATTGGACAGCAGATCAGATGAAGAAAGAAAAAATAAACCAGAAGAGAACTAGAAGGCCTTTCACCAGGGCACACCCCAGGGAGCAAAGGGCAGTTGGGAAGTGGAGGGAGAACGCTTGAGGTGCGTTTTAAAATTTCACTAAAATGTTTGAAAAGAATGGGGCAAAGCAGTACTTGAAAAACTAATGAAAGAATTTCCAGAGCTGTGAGAGATATCAGTCTACAAAATTAAGCAGTGAAATTAATTCCAAGGACATCGTAGATGTAGATGTAGATATCGAGGTAGAGACAGAGACAGAGATGCGGCCAGAGCAGACGCAGCAAAAGGAACACGGCGGGACACTGAAGTGCAAAGGCAAAGTTACATTCTGAAAGAAAAACAGTTACAGAAGTTAGAAGCATCCTTGATCTCTCAACAATAACAAAGAAAAAAAAGAACAGTCACATCCCTAATTTACTTAACAGCAGTAATTGCCAACCTAGGAGCCTACCATCAGCTCCTCTCAAGTCTCTCGAGTAGAAGGTGAAATAGAGGCATTTCTTAGACAGACAAAAGTTAAGACTGCTCACAAATTCTAAAGCGTGCACCTCAGACAGAAGAAAAACACTTCCAGATGGAAGATGACAAGGAGCGTGCAGACGGAATTCCCGAGGCCTGGAGACCTGAGCGGCGGGGAGGCGGAGCAAGCCTTCGGCCGCTGAGGCTCTGCGGGGCACGGGGCTGCTCTGCAGGCCAAGAACCGCGTTAGGATGCGCGACTCGGGAGAGGCAGGTGGTGTCCGTGTTTCCTTGAATTCTCCTCTTGGAGGTGTTTCTTTTTGCTAATAACCCCAGCGCTCGGCCAGAACGCTGAACTTCTGTTTTGCTAAGGGAGAAGTGGTGGGTGAAGACGGAGGCGCGAGCCGCGGTCTGCGCGGCAGCTGTGTCTCTGGAGCTCTCCAGCCCCAGCCTGAGCCTGTATAACCATAAAGCCAACCCCAGCGCTTCCTCCGAAAGCTCCCCAACACACTCTCGACCCTATGGGGTGCCGGAAGACTGTGCGGGTCTGAGATCACCCGCGCCCTCCAGCGCAGAGCCCAAGGCCCAGGCACGCCTCAGCCTGATTTCCCGGGCCAGGCGCGCCCTCCTGCTCCTGATCCTGCTCCTGCTCCTGCCCGGCAGCAGGTCTGCCCATTGTCCTCAGAAAGCGTCCCTGAGCGCCCTGCCTAAGGCCAGGCCTGTACCAGTGGCTGTTCATCCCTTCACACCCTGAACAGTCTGCTGCTTCGTCCTCATCTGAGTCTGGAGCCGAGCTTGCCTTGCCGTAGAAAATCCGCTATGCTCCGTGAACGGAGGGCTTGCCTAGGCTGTGCGTTGCCTCTCTGGTCCTGGGCTGCGCCTGGCTCAGTACTGGTGTTGACGAGGGTCCCTTAAAGCAGCATAAAGTGAACAGCGTCAGCTAGGAAAGCGCATCTGAGCAGCAGAAGGCAGGGGGGCTTCCTAACTGCGAAGCTCAGGGGTGTCAGAATTTTTAAAAAATGTTATCACATATGAGATACATTAGGGGTTTTGTTTTAAGAACAAGGATTTTCTTGTGAAAATCAGAGCTTTGTAAGGACACAATGGGTGTCGCAGACACAGCTCCACAGTCACTGGCACAGCACCTGCCTGGCAAGCACAAGTTCTGAGTGCAATTCCCAGTACCCCCAAAAGGACAAAATGGACCTAAATTGTAGCCTGATACTATTTCCTCACTGCACATCATTAGAAGACACACAGACCCTCCAAGACGCATGTTCTCTCTGTGCTCACTCCCGGCTTCCTCCCAAAGCCTCATGTGCTTCCAGGTGGGGACTCTCAGTGGCTGTAGTTAGGGTGTGTGAGTACAGCTTGTGGGTGTGTAATAACAACTGAATTAGCCCGCGGAGGTCCTGGGTGTGGACGGCGGGAAGGCCCACTCTAGGTGTGGAGAGCACCAACCAAAATCCCTGAAGCCTAACGGATGCAAAGGGCAGCAATGCTCAGCGGCAGCTGCTTCCCTCCCAATGCCACTTGGCCCTCGAATCAGCCGGCGGTGGCCTGAAACCCCTACAAACTGTGAGCCAAAGTAAACCTTCCCTTCTTTTAACCTGTGGGGTTGGGTATTTCATCCCAGCAATGAGAAAGCAATCAAGGCATATAAAATGGGACAGGGCGATAACCCAGTGGTGGAGTGCTTGCCTCGCATGCATAAAAGCCCTGGGAGCCATCACCAGCATTCCAAAAAAAAAAAAAAAAAAAAGAACAAGGGGACAACAGACGGACACTTTGTGGTTTTAGAACTCAGAAGACACAGCACACAGAAGACTGGAGACGTGTGGTGAATCGCAGCTGCACCGCGAGCACAAGAACACTCACCTTGGGAAGTGAAATCGTTTGCAGTGCATGAGCTGAGAAACATACAAATAATGCTTGGTTTTAAGTGCATTTTAAATCTCCACAATCCTCCAGGCCCCTGAAGCACTTAGTCCACCCCTTGATCTGGATACACTCCCCTAATGACCGAGGGGGACCACTGCTAGCACTGCACTCCCCAGCCACCCCCATCCTCCTAACAGAATCCCACTTCCACGTGCTACACTAGTACACCCAGCTGGCACTTCACCTCCCAGGCCCTCACGAGCGAGAGGCGCGCTGTGTACAAGCTGCGTGAGATCACACGGCACCACACGTGCCAGCACGCTGGCTGCTACAAGATCCTCGGCTCCTCGCCTCTGCCTCTGTCCTGCTCAGAGGACATGCTCAAGTCCACAGTGGGCAAACATCTCGTGAGCAGGAGAGCAGTGTCTTACAGAGACGATCACTAGCTTTACAAGGTCTCACAAGATAAATAAGCAAACCTAATGTTGGAAAAATAAAAAGGAGTGGAGAGAAGGAAATGAACAAAAGTTGAAATGTCATGTACATGCACCAGTTCCCTACAGTGAGTACAACCAAACGTCCTTCCAATAGGTACTAATAGGAAGAATAAAATAAATGTCCTAAAAGATAGCAAAAGAAGGTGTACTTGGAAGATGAAGAGAACTGAGTTCTGACTGCCACTGAATTGCCGTGTTGGCCACTTCTGCCTCCTCCTGGGTCTTTCTGTGTGCGTGAGAAATGGAGTTTCATGGGATTTTTATATTGCATGTGATTCTCCACAGAAAAAGAACCAAGAAGATGTGACATAGATACACAGATAGATTCAGCCGCCCAGATTGAGAAACAGATACAGACTCAAGAGCAGAAAGGGCTGGTTTGCGCACTTTCAGGGGCGCTGCACACAGGCTCCTGACCCCCACTGGAGTATGTCTAACCTGAGGCCAAGCTCTGCAAACCAGAGAGCCAAAGGCATGGCTGCTGCTCTGAAGACCCATGAGGGCCGATGCTCCAGGTAGAGTCCAAAGGCCAGAAAGCACTGTCCAGCCCCGTGGGCAGGGTCTGCCTTTGCACATGCAAGTCTACCTGCTTTTGAGAGGCCTTCAAGTGATGGGCCAAAGCCTGCCTACAGTGGGGCGGGCACCCGCTCTCCTCCACGCCCTGAATCCCAGGTTAGTCTCATCTAAATCAGCCTCCCAGGCCCATCAAGAAGATCTGTCCGAATACCTGGGCACCCCAGGCTCAGTCAGGTCAGCACATGGAGTTACATCGCCACTAGTTAGATGAGCTTGGCCCACGCTCCAGACGCTTTGGAAGCATCTGTAAGTAACAAGACAAGACCTCCTTTCAGGAAGAAGCTTCCTAATAAAGTGTTCTTCCACCTGCCCCTGTTTTACAGAGGGGTGGTCCACGGGGAGGCAGTAGACCATGGAAACGGCTCTTAAGGAGATGAAGAAGAATGAAGGAAACTGAACTGTGGTGGCTTGATGTGCGAGCTATCCCTCAAAGCATAGCTCTTGTGTAAGTCTCAAGAACAGCAAAGAAGCCCTGCGGGGTCCATCCCCAAGGCATCCTCCAGAGCTGTGCCCACAGGAACTCTGAAATCTGGTGCCCAGCCCAGGAATATAGGTTCCAAATTCTGACCCCAAGAAAACCATGGAACCTATCAGCATTCCAAGAGCCTGTTTGAGGTTTTCATACACTGGTCTCTGATCATTGTCTCAGATACTTTTGAATACACACATGATTTGCACACAACATACCAACTTATTTTCTCATTAAAAGTGTTTTCATGAGCCTAAGGGAGGCGTCCTAATTTATATCTGGTGCTTGATGACTCAGTTCACTGATTTATTAGATAAATGACTGAATCCACTCTAAGTGCCACACTCTATGGACAGAAAGCTAGGCACTTTGGGAAGAGGGCTAAAGAGCCAGCTCTCTTCTGCAAGAATTGATCGTCTCCCATCGGCACCAGTGCACACACAAGCACCTCATGGCAGAAGGAAAGGACTGCTCCAGGACACTGCCAGACAGGGAGGCAGCTGTGTCCCTGACAAAGGCATTTAGAAGGAGGTGATTGCATACGAGGACCTGTGAGGACAGAGTGAGAGTCTGTGCTTGTCCTTCCAGCCCCAGGCCAGCTGGGCGATCTTAGACAAACTGCAGCCCATCTGGGAGGTTCACTGTCCCCACGAAGGAGCACAAGAGAGTAAAGTCGACCATTACAGGACCAGCTCGCAAGGCATACCCTACAGTGCCCAGGGCGCAGCAAGTGAACAACGCGATGGGCAGCTACTTCTGCCGTGACAGTTACCCAAGCAGGGGTAGCCCCACTAGTGATGTGAAAGGTTTGCAGGTGACAGATGTGATTCAATTTATGACTCCTTTTTCTCCTACCAAATAGTCATGGTGACTAAACTGTCCCTAGTGACTCAGTTCTCATCGAGGCAAGCTGTTTTATCTAAGTAAATAGCACGGGACCTGCAAAGATATGAAGAAACTGAATCAAGTGATCTCGTGAATACTTTCGCTAGCCATGAAACTAGTGGTGTCTGTTTTGTGCTGTCAGTCCCTGGTCTCCTAAAGGTCTTCAATAACTTCATTTTCTCTTTAGAGGAACAATACTGTGCTGCTTATGAGCATTTTCTAAGTCCTTCTTTTAATTCATTCATATTTCTCTTTAACATAACATGACTTTTATTAGCTTGCTTATTCATTAAGCATATTTTTTCAGCATCTACAAAGAGGTAGGTATTGTTCTGAGCTTAAAATTTTTGAATATCACCAACCTGGGCAGGTTCATGCCCAGGAACTCTAGTCAATTGTTCCACTCAGAATTGCCCAAATCTTCCCAGGCTTTTGGCCTACATGCTTCCGGCCATCACTGTAGCATTCCCCTTCCTCAAGATTCTCCATTCCATCTTTAGCTACTAAGCTCCTGCCCTCATTTACAAAACACGATTCATTCAAATGACTCCACTTTCCACCTCTGGTCCCTGCTTCACTGCTTCTAGGTCTCACTGTGAGTCTGCAGTGGACTGACACGGGGAGAAGTATGGGTTCCAGGCTGCTCCTGGGAAGGCTTGATTGAACATGAATGAGGTCCCGGTGTGCTGGGATGAAGACAGGACAGGAGGCTTTCCAGCAGCCTCTGCAGAGCTCTCATCACGCCAGAGGGGAGGAACGTGGGTGTCTGCGCCAAGTCTGTGTTTACTGGGGTCATAGGCAACACATGAGTTGTTTACTCCAAGCAAGATCGTAAACTTCAAACACTTCCGTGTTATGAGACATGAAAGGGCCTGCACATTTACTGTATGAAGAGCAGTCAGGCCGGGGGGGGGGGCAGTGGGTGATTCCACAACGGAGCTGCTGCCTCCAAGTTTTCTTGTCCCCCAGACACTAGTGGTGGCCTCAGCTGACCCCTCTTCAAGGACCCTGTGATGTATTTTTGAATGTTTTCTCTGCTTTATGCAACATCCACAGATCAGGTATTTAGAAAACTTTACCAAGTTTCTGGGAAGAGATGAAAATATATTTTGAGATAAACACATTTTGAAACATTAGCAAACTTCAAAAGTTCAATAGAAAGCAACTCTGGAGAGCTGAGGGCCATCAGCTTCTAGAGAGTGACATCGACATCTTCCAGTCCAGCAACACTGTCCCACATTGCTGGTATAGGTCTGTATTTTCACCTAGAAGGTAACCCCGGGCAGGACCTTGTATAAGCTCAGCCCCTGCCGTCCCCTCCGGGCCTTGCCCCATGAGTGCACATCACTGGCCCCACTGCAGGCCACAGAGACGCTCCCTGGCTTGAAAACCATCTGCCTCTCGTCCTGCCTGCCTGTCACTGGTCTGATAACCTTCCCAGCAATGCCCCTCTCTCGGTCCACTCAGGCTGCTGTGACAAGATATTTAAGAATGGGTGTTTTACAAACAGTAGAAACTTACGGCTCGTGGTCCAGAGGCTGTGAGGCCCAAGACCACGGTGTGAACCAGGTGGTACTGGTGAAGGGCTTTCCTCGGAGGCGGATTCTGTACACACCTGCACCATGCGGAGAGACAACAGGCTCCCGCGGACCTGCATCTGTGAGCAGCCAATCCCTTGTCTTGCGGCCAAGCATCTCGAGGCCCTGCCTCTTGACCCCGAGGAGGAGGTGTGAGCACCACCAGGGCACTGGCAGTCAGGGCAGACGCGAGCATGCCGAGCAGAGCACTGACTGATGGCGTCTGTGTCCCCTTAGCTCCACCTTGTCCTGCCCCAGCCCTAACCCTGCTTCCCTGCTGTCACGTGTGTGCATCTCTCCGCCACTCTGTGTTTGCACATCTGACCTTCCCAGGCTCTCTGTGTGTCTGTGTCCCTCTCCCTCCATCTCCTTGGTCTTCCCTCCTCCCTCCCAAAGAGAACTGTTTCATTTGGACTGCCATTACTTTTCAAACTTTTCTATGACACTAGAGAATGATTCCTGACATAGCTCCATGAGGCCCCTCTCTGTGGCTTTGCTTTCCTGAATATTTCTACATGATCCTTTATTTGGTAGCCCCTCAGTGGGCCCTCCCTGGAGAGGATGGGGTCAGCACAGCAGGCAGGTAGCTCACTCTGTGCCCTCCCGCAGTGCCACAGGGCGGCTGGGACAGTCGAGCCGCGAGGCTGTCTGCTGTCTTCCTTCTCAGTGTGGAGGCCTGTGTGTCCAGCTGCAGCGAGCGCCAAAGAATGCAGCTGTAGAAATGGTCAATGTTCATGCCACGTAGATGCTCGGCCTTAAGTGCAATCACCCTTTCACTTCAGCAATACTTTGAAAAGGAATGATTGCTTGGCAAATGAAGGGGCAGCAAAAGGGTTTCTTAGCAACAGCGTTGGCCTCAGAGAGCCATACGAGGCCTGGATGGCACCGCCCATGCGCAAGTCCTGCAGACCCAGTCTGGGCCGGCTCCTGACCATGGCCTGGGAGTGCAGCCTTTAGACACTGAGCTCATCAGTGTTAAGCTGTGAAGCTTAGCCAGACAGAGCTAGCCTGGTGCTGTCTTTCTAGAATACCTTCTCTTCCCTTTGAAATTCTGCCTCTTATCAAGAAGCAAATCCAAGATCTCTTCTTCATTTTTATTTTCCCATAGAAGCTGATAAGGGCTCCCTGGCAGTTGAGTGGTCACGCTCTTCCCAATAGCCCGCTCTTCCCTGGCAATTCTGGACCCTGATGTCTCAGGGATCTCTTCATGCCTCCACACGGGCAGTCATGCCTTCATGTATGTGCCCACATTACCCACCTTGTGTGTCTGATCACCCCTGAGGGTCACCACACTTCCTCTGCCCTTTCTACCACAAAGGTGATGTCTCCAACTTCCTGGCCTGAGCAGACCACCAGCTCCAGGCTGGTAGCTGGGTTCTCCCTGTTCTGAACTCACGCTAACTTTCCAGCCAACTAAATGTCCTCCTATTCCATGGGCAGGAGCCTCACGGCATTGCTGAGGGTGTGATCCCAAGTCATCCTATGTTTCAGAAGATTTCGGCCCAGCAAGGCCTCACTGGCAGCAGCAGGAGCAGAAGGCTGTGGGGCCAACCTTTCCCCAGGGTCAGCACTCAGAGGCATAGGCACCTCCAGGTCAAGACACAGGGCCCACCGTACCTCCTGCCCCTGGCAACAGATAGGTATAGAGCTGTCCCTTGGGGCCCAAAACATGGTGCTGTACCGGGAGGGGGCAAGTGAAGTGGGAAAGCCTCTCTGAGGGCAGGCTGCCATGCCTATCCAAACTCGAGCAGCCAAGAAGAAAGGTGGGACTTCTGAACTGCTGTCTTGGAGAGGAGAGAAAAAGAATGTTGGTCCACTCCAGAACTTGAATGAATCCCCAGAGAATCATGCTGAGTGAGTGGAATCATTCTCAGGTTACTTACTGCAATGTGCCATATATCATTTGTGAAATCTAAAAATTATAAAGCTAGAGGATATGTCAGTGGTTGCCAGGTTCAATGAGGAAGTGGGGCAGGAGCGAGACAGGTGTGGCTCTTCAAGGGCAAGGAGAGGCTTCCTGGAGATGGAGTCGCTCTGCACCTTGACTGAACCTCAGTTGTACTGAGGAGATGGTGTCACAAGATGACACCAATGCATGTGACTTTTGGAGAGTCTGGGGACAGTTTTCCTAATGCCAGCCCCCCTAGCATACATGCTTGGGCCTTAGATGGCACCTGTGCCACCTTGTCTCTATATCAGTGCTCACCAATGACACAAAGCCTGCTACTGGACTGCTCCATGGCCTCAGGTGACAGGTCACTCTTTGCTCATCTTTTTGCAACTTAGCCCTCAGGGACCCTGACATAACATGTAGTCATCACTTGCTGCAGACCAAATTATTGCAACAGCTAATGACACAGATGCCAATACTTCACAATTTCTGTGGGTCAGAAGTCTGGGCCCAGTGCTTCTGATTCAGCTGGTCCCCAAGGTGACAGTGCTGCAGGATCCAGTCTCTCCTTGGAGCACCCTAGGTGCAAGCTCTCTGCAGGTTCACCCCTGCTGTGAACACAACATCATGCTCCTGGGCTGCCCAGCCAGAGCGCTCCATCCTTCCTGACCGTGGAGAGAGCCCTGCTCAGCCCCTCGGGCCATGGCCCCTCTGCAGGATAGGGACTGCCCCCAGGACCTCATCAGAAAGAATGCTGGAGAGAAAGCACTGGCCACCTGGCCTTTGGTTTGCTGGGTTTCATTGGTTGTCTTTTTAGCAACCTTATAATTTCTGTTTTAATGGCAGTCAAGTTGTTGAAACAGTTCAATTCTCTGTGCTCTGCTCCTTGGTAAAAGGCAGGTTTCAGGGAGGCCTCCAGACTCACGCAGACTGTCCCGGCTCAGTGGACTGCCACCCTCCCTCCTGGATGTGAACTGTGTCAGAGGTGTTTTAATCTCTATCCAAATAGTCACGAAGGACATGCTCTTGCTGCATGATGAGATCAGATCTCGGTGGGCATCATCACTGGGAGAGTGCCAGGCCACCTGCCTAAGCCTCCCTGAGGCTGCGTGTGTTGACGTGCTAGAGTGTGGGCTCAGTGAATATTCTGCTGAGAAGACAGCAAGTTTAACTGCGCACTTTTCCATAATGAATACCAAAGAGGTGGATTGTGTTCTCCAGATAAAACTCGTAGTCGGCTCCTGACAGACCAGTCTGCGGTTGTCTGTGTACCCAGTTTACAGCTACAAACACCAGAGTTTTGAAGACTGTGAAAGTGCTAGCGTACCACGTTTATGACATTAAGCAAGTCCAAAAGGTCTGCCTCTCACCCCGGGCAGGACCTTGCACAGGCCTTGACATCAGGAGCCCCTCTCTGCTCCTCAGAGCCCCACAGCTGCCACGGGCAGGCCAGGCATGCGTACAGAACATTTCCAATGTTTCTACACTGCACGCAGCCCCTTTCACCTGCCTGTGTGTGAACTGAAGTTCTCCATCCAGCTGCCTGAGTTCTCCAGCACCATTCACTGAATGTCTGCAGTGCCCTGACGCTGGGCTGGGCACCCAGAGGTAGAAGAACTGCAGACTTGCCAGCTTGCACACTGGGTGGAGGCAGTGGGAAGCCAGGCCACGTAAACTGTATCAGCTGACAGCCGTGGTGAGAGTTACAAGCGCTGTTGGGGAGTGGAGGTGGGAGACGTCTGTGGATGGAGACTCGGGAAGGAGAGGGAGCAGGACAAGAAACAAAGGCAGCATGGGGGGCCAAGAAGCAGCGAGGCAAAGGCCCTGAGCCAGGAGTGCACCTGTGCATGCAGGGGACAGCCAGATGGCCTGGGGCATGAGCACGCAGGCAGGACAGAGGGAGCAAGGCAGAGGGGGCGAGGCCTCGAGACCATTGGAGACTGACTTTTACTGCGTGATTTTCATTGTCGGGAAGCTGGTGGGGGCTTCGGGGCCCCTTCCCGCGAGCCAAGCACATCAGGGGAGACCTAAGTGCTTTGTGAGATGGTTTCTGACTCTTACCCTTGTCTTGGATTTCCCATTTGTCTTTGATCTGATTCAAGTACTGAAAACCTACGAAGCATCTGCTCACGACGATTTGAACCGTAACTGCTCTCCTTGAGCCACAGCCTTTGCCTGTTTTCGCTCACTGGCTTCACCTGTAAGGTCAACTTCACCAAAAGCAACCAAACTTAGCAACCAAAATGCAAGCCAACTTAGCAACCAGAATGCAAACACGCTAGGGATGTAGCTCAGCGGCCAAACACCTGCCCAGCACTCATGGGTGAGGCCCTTGGCGTATCCTGGCACTGCAAACGGAAGGAAGAGCTTTCCTGCTATCTTACTTTTTCTGAGCAAGCTTCCTCATTTTCCTCTCAGCAAATGTCACCTCCATTGGCTAAGCACAAAATGAAGTCCAGAGGCCAGGCAGAAGAGTTCCTGTTGACCTGGGCAAGGCATCCGTGGATGCAGTGCTCCGGGCTGTGCTGTGGGCCAGGAGAACTGGCATTCTTCCCTCAGCCTGGAGCTCTCCACTGGGCTGGATGGCTGCTATGGTTTATATCTAGCTGTCCCCCCCAGAGCCTCATGTAAACCATGGGGCCATCCACGAGCAGCGTGTGGCTCAAGGGGCGGAGCCAAAGGACCAGGGCGGGGTTTGAGGGACGGGCCAGAGGCACAAACTGTTAACCTGACCGCATGTATTACACCCCGCCCCCCGCCTGGTGGCCTCTCCTGGAGCCACAGGAGCAGATCACCCTGGACACGGCGGCGCCCAGCCTCTCCTCCAGACCCTGTAGTGTGGGACGGCAGTGTCTCGAGGTCTTGCTATGTAATTCAGGCTACTTTAAACTATGAAACCTCCGGTAACTGTGAGCTACACAAACCTTTCCTTCCCTAAGCTTGAGTGTTGGGGTAGTTGTCCCAGCAACAGAGAAGAGAAACCAAGACAATGGCTTTTGCTGGTGGGGAATGCAGCAGCGTCCCTGTCCTGATTCACTAGTTGCCAGTACCATCTCCTCAGCTGTGACCTCCAAATATCAGCAGATATCGCTGTGTCCCTGGAAGGGCAATAGGGACCCTCCTGAGAGCTATTGGACCTCCAGCAGGTGAACCTTTGATCCTCAGGTGTTTTGTAGCAGTGGGGACATGATAGGAAACAAACTCAAGGGCAGAAAGTGAAGCAATGGCTTCTCTGGGGCTCTGTCCAAAATCCATGCTCGGGTGCCTGAGACACTCAGTGGAACCGCAGCGCTAGCACGAGAGGTCCCTATTAAACTCTGAGCTACCTGGTGGTAAGAACTGAATCATACGCATTTCTGTGTGTCAGTCTCTATCCTAGCTTGTTCCATAGAGGAGTTTCTTAATAGACACTGGTTTAATGATGAATAAACCCAACTCAGCCTTTTGGAGACTGAGTGCCTGACCAGCAACCCAGAGCCCACTGATTCAGCCCTAGCTAGACTGGAGCATCTGAGCCCACTGATTCAGCCCTAGCTA
>NDGN011227174.1:0-10353 GCA_002564285.1 Tympanoctomys barrerae
TTTTTTTTTTGCAAATATTAGTGTTTTTTACTTCACACATTGGCTTTTACTCCTTTCATTGAGGGAATTTTCATCTCATATGTGTGTGTTTTTGTGTTTGTGTGTGTCTGTACACATATGTGTGTTTATTGGAGCATCTCTTGGTAGACATATATTTTACTTGCTGCTCAGGATAGATGGCACTTACCATACTGGGGATGAAGAGTAAGAGATGCTGATCAACATAATCAAGTGATTAGTGAACAGTTGCAAAATAGATCAGTGTTGTTCTAAGGCAGAGTTAGCGCTCATAGCTCATTTATAACTCATCAGTCTGCTCAGACATGGAGCATGAGTCCAGGCTCTGTCTTGGACTCATGCCATTCTCCAGAGCATGGAGTCCTGCTCTGTCTTGGATCCCACCATCTCAGAAGCCACTCAGTGAGCAAGTGAAGAAGCTTTCACTGGCCGTTTCACATACAGCACGTCTTGGTTCTCCTTCTCACCTTTCCATCATCCCCCTCTGTGCTTGCCTGTATCAAGCACTCCTGTGTGGCCTCTCCATTGGTATTCCCATGGGGATTTCTGACTGATTTCTGGGAAGCCTGAGATGTGACTACATTTTGAAAGTTTAAAAGATTTTGTTACTGCTATATTTAAATTATCAGACAAAAGAGAGCCTTGGGTACATGGGTGGTTTTCTTTACTTCAAGCCTGCCAAGTCTATCTAACCTAATAGGATAACATTTCAACTAAAAAAAAAAAATCATTTACTATCATGATTCTTGGGAAATGAGAAGAACAAAAGGTTTTGGGATGAAGCCCATGCGATCTAAAAACCACAGACGTGCAAGCTTCAGGAAACTCAACTTGAAAGATACAGTTATTATTAAAGGCCCAGCCAGTATAATAGTATTGGAACTTCAAGGGAGAGAAGGATATGGGAACTGTCATTTCCCAACTGATAATAATGTGGTTTCAGATTTTAAATATGTGACCATGAAATCCCTGAGTTTGTTGCATTAGAGGCCAGCCTTCCTAGAGGACACTTTGAAGAGTCATGGGAGATAATAGTGTCTATATGTGAATTCTGGCTTTAAAACAGACTGAGTTCCTAATCATATGTGAACATTTGCTAAGTAATCAGTCTCAGCAAGTGATTTTTTTTCATACATAAGCTTCAGCTCCTCACGTGAACATTGGAGATATTTAATCTCTGCTTTGCAGGATTTTGTTTCTTTTTTTTTAGGATTAGAAGAGTTCATGTGTGTAAAACATTCATCACAGCAAATGGAACTTATTAAGAGCTTAGTAAATGGTAGGTTTCTTAGATGGTGGCCAACACACATATGCTTGCTAAGTGAAATTAATCAAATATTTATTAAACACTAAGTCTGCAGCAAGTCTCTTTGCATCTAGGCACAGGAATTAAAATGATGCAGTCCTGCTTTTATTTTATACTCAAGATGTTTACTGTCAATGTGTTTTGTTTTTGATCACTTTGTTTTTAAGTCCAAGACACAGATCATGTAGAGTGAAAATCCTACAAGTGCAGAGACTTACATATTTTACATTAGTGGATACCCAGGATCTTGAAGAGTGCATATACTCAACAAATATACAGAGTCTATTTTATTAGATACTGCTCTTGGTATTTGGGATGCATTACTATGCAAACTAATAAGAAATACCTGCCATCAGCAGCTTACATCTGAGTGAAGCTACTTAATTACAGTCAACAAAATTTTGTGATAATCAATTTTTGACACATTTGTAGAAAATTATCTAAAAGTGCAGAGACAATTTAGAAGTAGTACTGTTCTTGATAGTGTGATGTCATTTGTAAGCCACCACCCCAGGTGTGCAGCTTAAAAGGCCACCAAGGCTTCTTGAAACTTTTATGAGTGATGTGTGACTGCATGGACTAAGGACGTATCTGGCTAATTTGAGGAAATGGGCTTCATATTGACAGAGCTTAGGATACCTGGTCCAAGTCTACCAGATTGCTTTTTGGGTTTTCACTGTAGGAGGCAGTACTAGAGCAAGCATGGAGGCCGGAAAGTCGACCAACTTGTTCTGAGCAGTCGGTGTGTATCCATTGTGCTTGGCAATCTTCTCTCTGCAGGGACCGTGTGCCTCAGCCACCAAGAAAGCTGCCAGCATTCGCAATTGGAACATAAACAAGCCAGCAGTTTCTGATTAATGCAGATTGGAACTATTCAAACAGTCACAAAAAGAGATCTTTCCCCTGAAGGAATTTACATGTGAAGAGAGACTAAGATGGGAAATAAACATTTCTATAATGATTAAAGATAATTGGCTTGAAAGGATGCCTCTGAAAGAAATGCTTTCTGGTTTTAGTTCCAATCTATTTCTGGACAAGCCTGTTTTTCATAAGACTTGTAACTGCAAACAGATACTGCCCTTTCATTGGAAACAGATGGCAAAGGACATAATTAAAGAAGTATGCACTGGCATCTCAAATAACTGCTTTCAATTACGGCATTTCAAGAGTATTAAGGAGAAATATTTTAAACAAGACCACTGCAAAAATAGATTTTGTCATTAACTTTGAAATAATATTTGACTTAAGACTGAAATTTCCATGTGCCAGGTCTGGATTTCACAGGCTGATGCTGATTGGAGAAGGTGAAATTGAATCATGTGGTCCTATCATTTAGGGGGAAAATCTTATGTTTTTATGTTAGAAGACAAAAATATTTTTTCTCTGCTAAGGCTCATATTTTATTTTGCATTTGAATTTCAGTTATGTTTCACAACCTTGAAAAACTTGCACAGTGATACCATTCCAGTGCTGAGTCCAGTGTTATCCATGTGAGTTTGTGGGTTGTCTGTGTATGTAGGCCTGCACCCCACCATCAAGCATGTTTACACACCCTGCAGCCCGTATTGTTAAAAATACATGAAATTCATGCTGAAAGAGATAGGTAAAACCTCAAAAGTATGTAATGTATAAATTTGGCAGATTGTGTGTGCTGGGACATTTAAATCAGTGATTTGCTTACAATAAATTTTCCTCAGTAGGTAATTTTAGTGCATGTTATAATAATTATAGCATAGCTACATAGAATGTCCACTTAAAATGCTTCACATGCATTGTCCTATATAACATTTGAAATGATATTTACTTCATTTAATAAAATAATCCTTGGGCATGTAACATATGGCAGGCACCACTCCAAAAGTACAACAATGAGTAAGACAAATGTTCATTTGCCCTTGTAAAGCTGATGACCAAATGATGATTAGAGACAAGTGAATAGGCAATTATAATCCAGGATGGTAAGTGCAATGGAGAAAAGCAGTCAGGATAGCATAGAAAAACTGAATTGGGATGCTTTACCTAATTATTTTCAACTTAATATTAGAAAAAAAAAAAAGAGAAAGCAACCAACAACATACTGTCTTCGCTATTGATAGACTGGAGGTTCCAAATGACTTTAGCAGAGGTCAGGCCAATTCATTGATTGCTGACAACCATGAGTTGTCTAGTAAGCATAAAATAAACTTGCTTTCGATTCTATGTACACATACACATACGAAGTATGTACACACACCTAGAGATGGAGAGACAAAGGCAGAACACACATGAACCATACTACCTTTGACTCACTTTTTGACTCACTAATCAAAGGCGTGTGGACCTTCAGCTCAAATCATTATGCTAAGATGCAAGAACTTGCCCATCTGCCTTTAACTAAGAGTCTGCACACCTTGAAAATGAATGTAGGGTGATGGTGAATAACAGGCAAGGCTACAAAAACATTAGTCAGTTCTCACACCCATCTCATCTGAGTAATGAGTCAAATGCTGCAGTTGGATGTTCAGTATTTTTTTTTAACTTAGAATAATTATGTCCTAAAACTGTACTTATTTCCTTCAAAGTTTTACTCAATGTTCAAAATCTCCATGAAGATGTTCAAATTAGTCCTACCAATTAGCTTCTCATTTTGGATAACTTCTATTACTCATAGTGAGGGGGTATGTGTGTGTCTTATATGCTTGTCCTATGTTTGTGGGGGTAAACAGAGACAGTACCACAAATGCCTATGCATTTATTTCAAAATATACCATAGATAAAAGAGTAAAACAACCAATGACATATTGTCTGCACTTTGTACACAAAGTATTAAAAAGAAAATGTGACATAAATAGTAATCATATTTTGCTAAACAATGAGATGATAGTATTGCTAATTTGAGGCAGGAAATTGAAAGAAGACAAATTCTGGACTCTGGTTAAGGAAAGATTATAGGGGTTTAGAACCTTAAATGATGATTTTTTAAAAAAAATTGAATGATAAATGTCCTTTCACTAAAAAAATATAAATTCCTCAAGTGAAGTCAGACATGGTGAAATAAATCTGTAATCTCAGTATGTGGAAGCCTGAAGCAGAAGGATCATAGTGAGTTTGAGACCAGCCTAGACTACATTGTGAGTTCAAATCCATTCTAAGACCCTGTCTCCAAAAACCAAACCAAACCAAAACAAAACAAAAGTCTTTAAGTAAGAATATGTTTTAGCTCAAGTTTGGGACATTGACAGTAGTAGGTTGAGTGAAGGGCCCCAATTCTTCATGCCATGCAATGGCCTTGTCATTGGTAAGAAATGACTGAATTGGGAGGCTTTACCCAATTGTCTTCAACTTATTTTTAGCAAAAAAAAAAAAAGAGTAAAGCAACTAACAACATATTGTCTTCACTATTGATAGACTGGTGGTTCCCAATGACTTTAGCAGAGGTCAGGCCAATTCATTGATTGACAATGAGTTGTCTAGTAAGCATAGAATAAAGTGCTTTTTATTCTATGTACATAACATACACATAAGAAGTATGTACACATCCTAGAGATAGAGAGACAAAGGCAGAACACACATGAACCATACTACCTTTGACTCACTTGAAAGAGACATACTACCTTTGATACACTTGTTTACCATGCTTTGGGCTTCATGCTGTGTATTGCTTTGACCCCACGAGCAAGAGTGACAATGGAGGCATTTCATACCAAGTCCTTAGGAACCCTTCCACACTTCTTGTTCCCTCCTGCCTCTGGTCTTACCATGGAGAGGTATGCTTTGGTTGGCTTTCTGGTTCCAGGACAGTGACAGATATGAGGATCTGAGCCAACTCATCTGTCTGGCCCGTTTGTCTTGGGAGACAAAGCCAAATAGCAACAGGAAGCACATCAACCCCACTGATCCATCCTCACTCCAAGCTCAGCTCACTCATAGACCTGTGGAAAAAAAATGACTGTTCTTTTAGGTGGCTGAGTTTCAGGTGATTTGTTACTCAGGTAATTTCAGAAAAACTAATAATTTTTTGAGCAAGAAATGGTGATGTATAGAACTTAGAAGGAAACAGAGCTATAGACAGGATTCATACCAGCTACCTGTACCTCATTCTCCACAGTCTGTAAGCAGAGAGAGCTATTGTGTAAGTGCCTGGCCTAGGCAGGGGCTAGCTGCCTTCCTTGGTGTGGCAGAATTTAATTTTCTCTTGCTTGATCAGAAACTTGGCTTTTAAAAAATCAGTCTGGGAAATGAGGGTTATTATTTCTAGTTCATAAATATTCTAATTAAGTTGAAAATGGTCTAGGATAAGTAGATTAATGTTGGAACATCTATGCTTACTATATTCTAAAATATCAGGTAAGCTTTTTGATTATAAAACATATTTCCAATCATCCCTTGCCTAGTTCAGTGTTTGGTAATCATAAATTTAATAAACTGTACTAAAGGGCTAAATGTAAAAGGTTCCTGAATTGCAGGGCTGTGTTTCAGAATCTGATAACCAGTAAAACATTCCACTTCTCAATTCACCCATGAAACTCAGGGCTCTCTAATTTCATCATGTCTCGCTTTCTCCCCCTAAAGTATTAAATTTAGGTATAACTCCTAAAGATAGATGCTGACTATTTGAATGATATATCCTCTCTGCATCAACACCTGAATTGAGAAATTGAGCCACATATAGGGAATGAAAGTTGATTACTTCAACTAACATGCACTGAAGACACATGATTTGTATTCAAACTATAGTGTCCACTCTTTTCATAAACCAGTGGGGGGCTGGGTAGATAGCTTAGAGAAATAAGTGCCTGCTTGCAAGTGCAAAGTTCTGAGTTCAGTTCCTGGTGCTGAAAAACAAAAAAGTAAAAACAAACAAACAAACAAAAAACCAATGGCATTTGTCCTCTAACTTTGATGTTAGAAAAATTCACTGAACATATGTGGGGTTATAAATACAGGCTAGAAAAGCAAATAAAATTTCCTATCAGATCATTTGGATACATTGAAGCCTTACATCTAGGAAAAAAATGATAATAACAATAGATACATAGAATGCTTACTGAACATTTGCAAACACTAGGCACTCTGCTAAGTGCTTTACTTGCATTTTATTCATTTAAACCTTGCAAAATCCTAGGAGGTAGTAACTATTATCAAGTCAAAGTCCTCAAGCCACTTGCAGTTATGAACAAATAAAGTGAAAACTGGACAGTGTACATCAGAGTTTGTGGCCATTGTTTCTCATTATTTTGCCACAAGGTGTCAGTTGAAAGCATGATTTCAGGTATTTTTATTTAAAGATAGGAATCTGCTCTCTACATACTTATTTTTTCACAATTAGGCCATAGTTGTAGTCTACTCTACCCGGAGTTTGTCTCTTTTTTTTTTTTTCAGTACCACACATTGAACTCAGGACCAAGTGCTTCCCAGGCAAGTGCTTGTTCTACTGAGCTATCTCCCTGTTCCAGTCTGTCTTGATAGAGCTCTAAAAACACAACCTCAAACTATAGCAAAAGGAAGCCCTGCCTTTACTTATTTACCCTCTGCCTTATAATTTCATTAAAGGATTACCCTTCTTGAAACTTTCAAACAGAAAAAATATAGAAAAATTGTTAGAAGTACAGAAAATTTAATTTGTTATCAAGCACTTCATAAAGAAATAGGAATTAAAAACTATGAAAGCCTTTCCCATGAGATCCTTATCTATACTCTACTATAACTGTTGATTTAAAAATAAATCTCACATGTTTAATTTTAATAATTTTTGTCTTTCAGAAAGTAAAAAGTATTCCTTAGAAATTACCTGAGGCCAGGAAGAGTAAGTCACTGTTGTAGTCTCACCAAAGTTTTGAACAAGCCTACTCTACTAGCTTTCACAGGGCAAGCTAGTTGTGTTCTATTGATGTGATGATTCATGAACTTTAAAAAAAGAAAAACTTTTAAGACTATGAGGGAAGCATTACTTTACTCTATTTAGAGAATCTTGGGAGATTTTTTCCCCCTTGGCAAATGCCACAAAGAGACATTTCTCATGAAAATTTAACTGAGAGGCAGGCTGTAACAAGTTAAGGATAGCCTCTGGGAATAGTTACGTGAGGGGGTGTGGAGCTAGGACCAGTAATTATGAGAAACCATGGAAAAAGTGGAGGGTACATACATATAAATACAAAAAAAGGAAGGGGTCAAGAGACAGGGGAAGGTGGACAGTAAGAGAAGACAAATGAGATGAAAAAGGAATTCAGATGTATTATATACATGTACCAACTGCCTACAAAGAATGTGAACACTATATACTACACACTTATACTAAACATTTTTTAAAATTCTGAAAATAATAATGTACATAGACTGATGGGAAAATAATAAATGCTCTTAAAATAGTTTTCACCACATAAAAACCACAGCATGCATTTGTATATGGTTTATAAAGGTACCTTGGACATATCATTAAAAATATATTGAAAAATCTGTCATATCACTTAAAACTACTCTGGACAGACAGCCCTGAAATTTGAAACTTGGGTCTTCACTGATAGTGTGAGTGACCTTTAGTACTATTTCCAAAACAGAGGCTATGAAATATTATGTATGAAAATGCATAGTATTTATAGTGGAAACAAGAATACCTGTTAGGACCAAAAGAAAACAACAACAACCACAAAAAATCCCACAACTCTTTTCCAACATAAAGCAGCCAGGTGTGTGAGGGTACATGCCTATAATCCTAGGACCCAGGAGGTTAAAGCAGGAGGATCATTGCAAGTTTAAGAGCAGCCTCAGTTATGTAGTGAGTTCACATTCAACCTGAATTACACGGAAAGCCTGTTACAGACAAACAAACAATACCCATTAATGGCCAACAAAATTTGAAATAAAATGTCGGATTTAGGATTTCTAGTGATCAGTCACTTGATTAACTTGGGGGAGGATAATAGGGCTTGTGTCACAGAGTTATAATGTGAATCTCTGGAGTGCCAACAGTAAACACGACCCTTGCTTAAGAAGTGGTGTTGAAGGAAATGGAGGTTATTTAGTAGGCATAAACAATACGGCAGAACGGTAGAAAAACTACCAAAGTTTCTCACACAAGTTTGGGCTCCAGATATATTTGAACAAGTGCACCAAGAAAATAAGAAATTGTGGGGGTCAGATTTGCTTTCCAAGTTTTGCTTTGCTTGTAGGGCCTGAGTATAGCCTTTCCAAGCCTCATCAGTGAAAAGAGAACAAAAATATTTACACTGCAATCCATTTTAAACATTATAGATGACTTGTGAAAAATTCCTTGTAGACATCTGATACTAGAACACATTGTCTGAGGACTTCCTTCAAAGCAGAAATGGAACCTTATGTATCTTTATGTTCATTGTGTTTAGCACAATGTCTGTCATATATTAGGTAAAATAAGTCTTCATTGAATGAATGAATAAGTAAAAAAGCTTGTTTGATGTTCTTGCTGTAGGCTCTAACTGCCATCAGATGGAGATCTTTGCCACTTTGGATGAAAGATTTCCACATAAAGCACCAACTGAACACCACCTTCAACTTCAGAACATATCTTCAAGATAAGACAAAACAAAACAAAATGAACTATACTATACTATACTATACTATACTATACTATACTATACTATACTATACCATACTATACTATACTATAATTAACCTACAACAGACAAAATTGGCTGTTGTGATACATTAAAATGGTATTGGCTATTAGTGATACATTAAAATGAGCTATCAGTTATACATTTAGGTCCCACATAAATTTAAGATATATTTATTGCTTTGGACTCAATCTAGTGTTCGTTCTCCAGGGGTCATGACATCTGACAAGTCACTCTGGGAAAATTAGATACTCTTTTGAACTTAATTTTCTTATTCATAGATAATTTACTTAATGATTGATCTGAAGACTAAATGAGACAGTATATGTATAGTGTTTGACACAGACCAGGTAAAGAATGTTCTAAAATGAAGTATAAAACACCAGAGCTCAAGATTCTTCTATTATATTTGATTTCCAAAGAAAAGAAACATGTCTTATTGAGAACCACTTTGCATATGCATGCCTTGGTTCCTAGCATAATGTAGGCCAAAGAGTAGATATGTAATCAAAGCTTGTAGAGGTGGATTGATTCCAACTTCTATTCATACTAGAAGTTAATTGAGAGTGTACTGTAGGAAACTGTAATTTTATGTATTGGAAACATAAATGACTTCAAAAAATAAGGTGTACCAAGAAACTTTTCCTGGGCCAGCCAAATAGCTCAAAAGATTAAAGCTCCTGCAAGCAAGTGCAGGGGCCAAGGTTTCGATCCCCAGGCCTGCTGTGCTGGCCCTGCTGCTGGGGCACGCTGAGATGACAATTGTGGCATGTGCCTATAATCCCAGTGCTTGGGAGGAGGTTCTAAACAGGAGAATCACTACAAGTCTGATCTTGTAGTGAGACCCTTAACACCCAGTAGACTCTTCCCTAAAATACAAAAAAATTTTTTTCTCCCTTTTAATATTTTCAATATTATTAGAGCAATTGTTTAAAAAAGACATAGACCTAATATCTCTTCATTTTTATGAAGCTTTAGACAAAATGATCATTTAGGATGGTTTCATATACAAATAGTGGAAAATACAAATCAAAGTGATTAGAGTGAGATGACTGGGGCCTGCTGGATCCTGAATAGACCCAGAACGCAGGACCAGCGAGTGAGTGAAATGACCGTGGACCCACAGATCCTGAACAGACCCAGAGCGCAGGCCCGGCGAGTGAGTGAGAAGACCAATGGCCTGCGGATCCTGAATAGACCCAGAGCCCAGGACCTGAGAGTGAGTGAGACCACCCAGGGCCCTCTGAACCCTGAATAGACCCAAAGCCCAGGCCTGGCAAGTGAATGAGACAACCCAGGGCCCGCGGATCTTTATTCGGCCCAGAGTGCAGGCCCAGAGAGGAACCCTTCAACAGAATCCCTGCAAAGAGGCTAGAGGCAAGACCCACCCAGCTCATTCAGGAGTAGAACATCTTGCCAGAGAGACACAAAGGGTTCAACTCTAATGCCTGCAGCAGA
>NDGN011227187.1:0-10577 GCA_002564285.1 Tympanoctomys barrerae
TGGTGGTACCAGGTATCAAACTCAGGACCTTCTGCTTGCCAGGCAGGCTTTTATGCCACTGAGCTATCTTATGACTCATTTGTCAAATCCTAATCTCTAACATGATAACATTAGGTGGTAGACCTATAAAAGGTAAGGAAGCCATGAGGCCATTCTACCTTGTGCCATGTGAGGACCCAGTATTTTCCTGGAATTAAATCACTAAACCAACAATACCTTGATATTGAACTATCAGTTTCCAAAACTGAAAGCCAATAAATTTCTGTTCCTTATAAATTATCCAATCCTGGGTATTCCATTACAGAAGCACAAATAGACCAATACAGCAATAAATGTCTCTTCTGTTTCCTTCCTGCTTTGGTGTCCTGAATCTACAAGTCTATGGGGTATCTCTCTTCTGACTTAACATCTTTGCTCCTCTTTCACCCTGGTTTACCAGCAGGAAGAGTTTCTCATTGCTTCTTATCCTTGGACACTTCAGCATCCTTGCTAACTCCCATAGCCAGGCCCTCATCCTATAAATAGTCCAGATGTGAGACTAACCCAAGTATCCATCCATAAATAAATAGATAAAGAAATGAGACGCACACCTAGTAGAATACTATTTCACCTCTAAAAATCATGAAATTCTGACATTTGTAACAATCTATATGAACATAGAAAATATTTTGGAAATGAGCCCAGCACTGAAAAATAAATACTGCATGATTTCAGTTATAAGTACATTCTAAAAGAGTTAATCTCATAGAAGCTGAGAGTAGACTTGTGGTTACCAGAGGCTAGGAAAGAGAAGGAAAATATCAATCAATGAGTATGATATTGTAGGTAGAGAGTCATGGTAAGGTCTGTTGTTCTATTACACAGTTGAGTGACTATGCTATATAATATGTATTTCAAAAACAGATGAAGATTATCAATGTTTTCATCACGAAGAGATGATAATTATGATGTATATGCAAATTTCTTGATTTGATCACATTATATACATGTATCAAATTGTAATATTGTAACTCATAAATACATGCAATCACTATCAATCAAAATTAAATTTAAAAATTTAAAAATCTTCAACTAAATCACTTTGATAGGGAAGCTTGATTTCCTAGTAGGACTCTGGCTGACACAGAAAAGTACTCTCTTTGAAAAGGAAATTATGAGTTACAGATCTCCTTAATTCTTCCCCTGCCACACACATATCACTCTTTTTCTCATTTCCAGAAAGTACTAAAGGTTGTGTGGATTATATGTACATGGAAAAGAGAAAGATATACAGAATCAAAAGCTTTCCTTTCTAAATTACTTTAAATGGATTTAGTGCAGCAATTGACAAGAATGTACAGTTGCACAATTCATAAAGAAAAAATCCAGGAATGGAAATGGTTAAGTTATTTTACTAACATGAATAGCCAGTCTTCATGATTCAGGTTCCAAAGAGCGTTCTGACATTGTTTCCAACCAGAATTATTGTACTTGACTTTAACATGTAACCAGATTAAGCAGGCAGTTTCCAAGTTTTCCCTTTTATTTTGCTTCCCAAGATAGATATGATCCATGACTTTAATTTGAATACATTTTGGTTTCAGTTAGGAGTTGGCAGTTTTTCAGAAGGGTGTGCCAAGTTTTTATTTCTTTACTGAAATTTACATTTTCCAATTCTAGTTTTAACCTTCTTTCAGATACCCTCTTCCACCCTCACCTACCCACACACCTACCAAGTCATCATGGAGTGAGGTTACTAAATCATCTAGAAATTAAGGGATTTGAGAAGCTAAATGTCTGGCACAGATATCCCAAATCTGACTAGAAATGCCTGTGAGGTCTGAAATTAGAAATGCTGAAGTCCCAGAAATTTGATAGAGAGCTAGCAATTGTGGAAAACCAGGTGGAGCGTTAACAATTGTGGAGAAATAAACTTGATTAAACAAGTTTGGGAAATAGTGCAAAATGTGGCCCTTTACATGTAGACTCAAAGAATATTAAAAGCACCAAGAATTCCTGTGGTTAAAAAAAAAATCCTTTTTATTCATTGAGTCCCTGTGTTTCTTCTAGTTGTTTAGACCTAAAATGTCTTAAAACAGCACCTGTTGTCACTATGTAAATGAAATATTAAGGAATATAGTTTGAAAAAGATTGGACTTGGAGCTAAAGCTCATAAAAAACATGACTTCTACCATTTCCATTTACAACTTTTATCTTCTGTGTTCTTATCCTAGAATCCAAAATCATATTGTCCTATCCATTGTGAACACACAAGCAGAAAATGTTCTATTCTCCCATACTGGAAATGTTATGTTACTCAAATGTTCATTAAATGAATTAGTGATTTAATAAAATCAAAAACACTGTGAAGCATTTTGCACAGTGCCTAAGACAGAATACAAAAGCAATAAATGTTATTAATACTTCTTAGTTTCTTAGATTCAATGAGAACAGAAAAGCTCAGAACTTGTTATTAGTCCCTTTCTAAATGACTTAAAAATTTAGAAAGGTGCCATTCACAGGCACTAGACAGCCAAATGATTATGGCACAATAAAATAACCTTTCACACAGAGAAGCCTGACATAAACGTTTATAAAAAATCACAGGAAAAAAATATTCTTTGCTCACCGTAATAACAAATGACAAATTTTTACAAGATAGAAATAATTCTGTGATGCTAGAAGGTAGATTTACTATATTATTTGATAGTTTTTAATATCTTTACCATAGTTGCAATTGTTTACAGTAACAATGTAACAATCATAAAGGAGTTCAAGCAATTTATTTCACTTCTGCTCCTACCTGGAGCTATAAAACAGAATAGAACCTCTAAAAACTGGCACTAGTTAAGACTATGTGGATCAACTTCCCTAAAAGGAATGTATCTTGTCTGAGAATTTCAAGTGTTTCCTAATTTAGTAATGTACTGGAGTATGTTTCTTACTGACATCTACAAACTAATTACACTGAATCTTTCTGAAAGAGAATTGTTTTTCCTGCCCACAGTGTATCAAGAAAGCATTAAGAATCAGTCTTGTTTTTAAAGTGCTTCCTGTGATTTAAAGCACAGAAGTAAATTTATATTTATAAATGTATTAATTCATTAATGAAAGATAAAATTGCCAGTTATTGGGAAAAGGAAAATCTAGCATTAAATTTAAATCTTATTTATTTCAAATACATTTAATTTCATTTTATTGAATCTACAGAGGGTGTCTGCCTTTGGTTAAGTGTGGGAAAAATAAGTTGTGGTTTGAACTACTTGAACAACAGGGAGATTTGACTACTATGGCAGACTGGGAAGACAAAGGAAGATCAAGCCTCCAGCTGGGCTGATTCAATGGCTCAGTAGTGCCATCAAAGGCTTGGGTGACATCAAAATCATCTCTCCTTTCTACTGCTTTATCCCTGGCTACTAAGGCTTTAATGGTGATAAGAAGTCCACCAGCAAATTCTAGAACAACTTGTTCATTATTCGTTTATTACTGGCAAGAGTAAATCTCCCAACCAAGGAAATGAATCCTTGCCTTTAGTTTGACTGAACGAATATACTACACTTGCCCATCCCCAGAACAGGGGAATGACACTGATGGCCCTAAACCTATGATTCCCAAAGTGTGTTCACTATGCCATCTCCCCTGCCCCTCTAGACCAGCAGTTTAAGTGACCAGAAAGCTGGAAACCTGTTAGAAAAGCAAAGTCTGGGAGCCTCACCTCAGACCTACTGAATCAGAAATGTTGCGAACAGGGTCCAGTGATCTGAGATTCAACAAATCCTCCATGCATTCTAAAGTTTGAAGATCATTGTTTTAGACTAAACAGGACCCACTCCAGGTATAGGGAAGAGACTGATATATGGGCCAAATTATATTCTATTAGAAAGTATGGGAAGCTATGCCTGTTGTGCTATTAACAATGTTTACATCCTGGAGTTTTCAAGAACAGATTTCAAATGTTCTACCCCTGGGAGCTGGGGAGAAAGGGGGTGAAAAACATAATACCAGTAAGGTAACAACTGTATCTCCTGAAATCTCTTGAAATTTTCTGGTGAAGTGAAATTTCTTGGAAAGATGGTGAGAAGGTACAAAAGAGCTTCCATTCCAGTTCTATCACTGATTAATTTTGTATACTTGAGAAATTCACTTAAATTCTCTGGACTACAGATTTTCCTTCTGTAAGAATGTTCATCTTTAAATTCCTAAGAATGGAAACAAATATAGCCAGCATTTATTGTGCACTTACTGTATGCCATAGACCACTAACAATTTTCTTTACCACTATCTTTTAATACTTGGAGTAGCTTCTATGAAGCATATGACTTACCCAAACTCAGTGGGCTGCTGAGGAAAGAATCTGATTCAAGTCACCCTGATGTCACAATCCATTTGCTTAGCTTGGTCGCTTTCCTGTTGGTCACTTGGTCACATTCTCATTGCTAAAGTACAATACCCAGCACCAACAACTGAAAAGAGGAGAGGTTTATTTGGGGTCACATTTCAGTCCATGGTTGGCAGGCTCAAACACAGAAACAGCATAAGGAAGGGCCTGCCACAGAGGAAACCCACTCATATCATGGTGGCCAGGAAGCAAAAAGAGAGAGGAGCCAGGGAGGGAGATATGTCCTTCCAGGTCACATCTACACTGAATCATTTCTTGGGATCAGATCCACCTCCTGACAGCAAGTTAGTTACAGAACCACCATGATTCGATCGCCTTAAAGCCTCACATCTTATCCCATAAGACCTTTGGGAGACATTCTAGACTTAAACCATAACAGCTACTATGCTAGACTGCCCCACTATGCCTCATATCATATAAAACTAACTCTTTGTGATCCTTTTATGCATATGATTCACTATACTTTTTAGTATAGAAGCAGCACAATATAAAATGAAGAATGTAGACTTTGAACTTAAATTATGATTTAAATTTTGACTTCTCTCTCTAGCTATATAGTGTTAGGAAAGTGTTTAATTTCTTTATAACATTAACTTTTAATGGGTAAAATAATATTTCACATTGTATTTTTAAAAATTAAAAGAGATAATATGTTTATAAAGATTAAAAAGAAATAACACATATGAAAATGCCTACCACAGTGCCTTGACAATAATGGATATTCAGTGAAGTTTATTTTTCCCCTTGCTTATTTCCCAGGGGGAAATGTTAACTGCTGAATGAAGGAGGCATATTTTGGAATATTTATTTATATCCCAAAATAAATATTTCCATTCATAAGTGACCCTATTAAGTACCACTGGAAATAGAAAATTTCTGCCTATGCCTGCTCGGCTGAAATTCTTCTAGACATAAACACCCAGACCAAAGACCTTGTCCAGACAAGAGCAACTCTTGTACCTTCCATCCATCTCCTTATGACCATCATTTCCTGACCATCTCTTCTCACAGTTTTCTCCCAGTGAGATATACAAAGGAGTTATACATTAGAATCTGGAATACTATTGTCAAATTTCAGAAGTCTATCTTCTTGATTTGTGCTAAACTCAAATCTTAGTCTCTATGGGGCAAGGAGTCTGTTCCTTCCTTTCACAGGCCCCCTGCAATACATCAGTGACACCACCCGCAGAGTTTTGGGGAAGCTATTTAGTTCATGACACAAAGATCATGTCTGCTAAGAAAGAATGTTGCCTTTGAACGTCTACATCAAAGAGGAAAGAATTTTATGCTATGAGCTCAGAAAGGTATGAGTTGTAAATATTTCATGATTCATTTCCAGGAGTCTTAAAGGATTATTCAGGACATTTATTTTATGGCTCTATTATTGTAATATTTTTAATAGTGAGAAATGACAAAATTAAGAAGCATCCACTTTGAATGCTTGGAAACTAAGAAGCTCTTATGTTTGCTTGCAATTTTAATGTTACCATTGATTGTGAGCTCTTTATCATCTTGAAGAATAACAGACCCTTTGGAGAAAATTTACAATAAAGGCTCCTGAAGCTATTCAATGCTTATACTTTCTTGCAGCAACATTGGAGAAGAGCAAATGTTCACAGCCTTCTGTCTTCCAAGGCCATGACCAAAACCCTTTATAGTGAGAATTTGAAGCAAATGTGTGGTGTCAGATAATTCATTGAGAGAATATCTCTCTGACATGTCCTTTATTGTAATCAAGCAGCAATAATAGATCACAAAGATGAATACTTGTTATTATCCCTCTGGCTGATATGGAAAACACAAAATTATAAAGGTTTATTTTATGGCCCTCTTTAATGTCAGGAAGGTTGATGGCCACATTTTGTGTCTTCACAAGCAAAGGAGAATGTAAAATTGATAAAATACTTATAAATTTCATTATTTGTTGATATTCTTAATCATTCAACCATAAAATTATGCAGTTTTCTATAAATTATATATATACCATATTTATTTTGTCTTTGTATAATATATAATTATTTAAATGATACTGTATGAATATATGTTTTTAGTTACTAGTAACTAAAGATACTCAGTACCAAAGACCTTAGGTCTCTGTAACATGAAATCTAGGGGCACCAGTACTTTTCTTAAGCTCACCAAATGATTTCAGTGTATAGGCAGGCTTGAGAATTAGTCATCCACAAGATTTTACTAAGCACAGTTGAGCACCGTATTTTTAACTTCACTAGGAGGGTGCTTCTACTTCTAGTGATGCAGGATACTGTAGTATACGCAGGGCCCTTGCTGTCTGCCCTGATTCTTCTCTAACTTCCACTTGAGCAGAACATCCAAGATAGTTACTTTTTTGGTGCATGCGTGTGTGTGTGTGTGTGTGTGTGTGTGTGTACATGATGCTTAGGAGCACAACTCTTTGTTCTCTTTCCAAATGAAATGTCTTTCAGACTCAAGGATGCTGAACAAAGAAGAACTGTCAGAGCTGATCTGAAAGAGAGCTGATCTGAAAGAGCCTATCCTGAACTCCCACTCCTTCTCTGTAATCACAACCCATGGCTTCCCAAAACAACATTTAAAAATCTTCCTCTTCAACACTAGAGGACTTCACTGTCATCCTGAGTGGCTGCCAAGGGAAGCCTCATTTCACACATGACAGGAAAGACCCCAGGATAATCTGCTGAAGTCATGCAACAAGCATTCCACCCAGGAAGTCTTAGATCTATACTATGATTCATATGCAGCTACATGGCTATGGTATAAAACACCCAGTAACTGGACATTTAAAAATTGTTTTCCTTTAACTGTTGCAGTGGATAGTTATAAGCAGATTCTTTTCTAATGGGTCAGAGAATGAAGCAAATTTTACAATTGATACCATTGTCTTAGCTGCTGTCCTTCTGCCTCCAAATCAGGCTTTAGAAACATCCAGAGATTCTAAAAATAGATATCCTTCCTGAAAAGGCAGTGTCTGTCCTGAGAAGGATATGTGGAATAAAGGAGCAGCTTTGCTTGGGTCATTTGCCACAGCTGGTCAAACATTGTGAACTATACATATTGGTTAAGGCGCCAAAGTGATAACCCATTTCACACAGATGACAATGAGTTTGGCTTGTGGCCATCTCCACCCAAGTTTGTCTCAGAAATACAGACTAACTGGTCCTTCTCTGCTCCTTTAGTTTATTTATAGTTTGTCACCAAGTTCTTACTAGCTTTTGTACAAATGCTCTTGACAACAGACAGATCAAAGTGAGATAAGGGTATTACAAATTTAAACAGGAAACCTCAAGTAAACATGAGCTCCAATCATCCTCACTCAAATGACCAGCTGTAACAAAAGATGTATAAGACAACTCAGAAAATATGAATACAGATTATATACTTGATATTAAGGAATTATTACCTGCTTTTGGTATAATGATAATATTGCAGTTAGTTGGGGGGAGGTTTAAGCAGATTTATTTTTATTTTTTCTATTTATTTATTTATTTATTTATTTATTTGCGGGACCAGGAATTGAACTCAGGCCCTTATGCTTGCCAGGCAAGTGCTTATTCTTCTGAGCTACCTCCCCAGCCCCAGTTGGGGTTTTTTGTTTGCTTGGAATATTTATCCTTTAAAGCCATATACAAGAATATTTGCATATTAAGAGATAAGATGTCTTGGATTTGCTACAAATAGTTCCATAGTAGGGAAAGTACTAAATAGTACATGAGGAAATATAAAAGAGGATTGAATTAATAATTAAACTAAAAGAAAGCTATCAGGGAACTCATTATACTATCCCATTCCCTTTTGTTTGTATTTATATTTTTCCAGTAAAATTTTTTTGGTTTTAAAAAAAAAGGTGAAAAAACTTAAATTCCACAAGATCATGATCTTGATGTATATTTAGAAGATATTTTTAAATTGCCTCCATGAAAAGCTAGGACAGGTAGTTCTGAATTGTCTCTATCTTTGAGTTAAGTATGTAGCGCTCTTCCTAAAAAGGCAGCTCCAGGAGCAAACATCTGCTGGCAGGAAGTATTTCAAAGAAACAAGGATTTTCTTCAAAATGTATTAAGATTGGAAACAACGGGCAGGAATGTTTTAGGAACCCAGTATCCTGGAAGGCCTTTATGCTCTGAACGCAGGGTTTCCTGCCTGCTAGGCAAGGAAGTTGTTTGCCAGTGACTTACTCCTCCATGTCACACTGCCCTACCTTACATTACTTCCATTTACTCTGTCCTGTTAAGGCATTTGTGTTTTGGGCCCGTGGTTAAAGCTTCCTTCCATAGTCTCACTTTAAAAGCTTATCATTTGCTAAGTTTCTTGCATACTCTTTCAGGAAATGAAACAAGGCACACACCAGCACATAAAACATTGACAATACTATTCTGATCTTGTTACTAAATATGTCTTAGAAAACTATAAAAAAAAATTTTTTTTTTGTTTTAGCTAGGTACAGTGGCCTACAACTATAATCTCAGCCAGTCAGGATGCTGAAATAGGAGATTCTCAACTTTGAGGTCAGCCTGAGCAAATTTGTAAAAGCCGAACCCCAGAATAAGAAATAAAAAGGGCATCTTACATGTAAAATAAGCCCAAGAAAGTTGAATATTACAGTTCCTCTTATATGAGAGACTTAAAATATAAATAGTAGAGTATAAGTGAAATGATAGGAAGCTAAAAGGCAACCTTGTTGGAGATGGAGAAGATCAGGGAAGGGGAAGGTAAGGAGGGGGTAATGTGATAAAAGATGACAACGATGTGCTATGTACTTATGCTGATTCCCCAAAAGGAATACAACGACAATGTTTTGCAAACATACACTGATTTAAAAAACAAATAGAAAAAGAAAAGGAGAGATACAACTCAATGTCAAGGTCTTGGATTTGATCTCTAGTGTCAAAACAAAATTTTCATTTTCTAGGTATGGCTTTAATCAGTTTGATACATGGAAATTGCAAAGGCTTTGGAGTCAGGTAATCCCAGGTACAAATACCAGTTCTTTTCGCTGACTAGTTAGTAAGAGTTTTGCCCAAGGCAAGATTCTTAGGCTTACCTAGTTCCTGCTTTATCATCTTTAAAGTGGTGACTAAACTAAGTCATATCTCTAAAGCCCTGAGCACTATGTCTGGTGCACAGTAAACGTTCAGTAGCTACTGTTTTAACTATAGAAGTTATTGAAGATGTAGGCATTTCAAACAAACTTGGGACTACTTGTCTAAAGATTTCAATCTCAAAGTAGAGTGAAATAAATTAACAGAAAGAAGTGGTACCCTTTTACTGAGAGCCCGAGGTTAGAGTTTTTCTGCCTAGGCAACAAGACAATTATTCAAAACACAAAAGGAACCAACTTTCTATTTATCTCATTTCTACGGTAACCATTGTATTACTAGCAAAACAATTTGGACATAAATTGGACACAGCCTGCAAGGTCTCTGATTTCATTTCATTTCTATATTTGAGTGAGAAAATAGCAAAGATAATGTCCTTGGCTGGGGAACAGAAAGAGAGCTAGTAACTCTTTTAACTGACTTTTTTTTCTCAAATTTTCTGCTGCTTTGGGCCTCATGTGGAAAATGAATTTTTCTTAGGCACTTGGATTTAGAATTTATTCTCTCTTAATAACTTAACTTGGCTAATGGCTTCACCATTCAGTTATCCAAACAAGAAGTATGGGAGATACAATCAATTCCCATATCTCTCACTACTACTCTCCCTACACACTTTCAATTAATTACCTTCATCTCTCAGATGTCTCTTGAAAAATCTTATATGTACATTAACAGCCACTGTTTTGGGTCAGGTCTTCAAGATTCTATACTTTAATCTGCAGCATATTAAATTTGTTTTCCTATCTCTGATCTCTTCCTTTTCCAAAGAATATTTCAGATTGCTAGCAAAATGACCATTTGAGCCCACAAATCTGATCATATCATCACTCTGAGGAAAATATTCCAATAGGTGCCACTTGTCTATAGAAGCCCAAACTCCTTAGCATGTCACTTTTATTATTTCCCTTTATCTGCTTTTCTTTTCTTTTTTCTTTTTTTTTTTTTTTTTTTTTTTGGTCAAACAAATTTTAATCAAGTTAAGAGGAGACAGTCCAAGTGCAATTCCAAGAAAACCCCTATCTCACAGGCTGCAAGGGGTTCTTGCCGTCTTCACTTGTAAGGTGTAGAAGGTGGGACCCACGCCTGAACCTTCCTTCTAGTGGTGG
>NDGN011227226.1:0-26449 GCA_002564285.1 Tympanoctomys barrerae
GTGACGCTTGTCCACCATGCAGTGCTTCTCAGTCATGAGGCAGGATAAACTTGAGTCACTTGTAGGAAAATGGATGCGCCTTGAGATTGTGATGTCAGGGAAGTAAATCAGATGCAGAAGCTTCACTATTTCATGATTTCTCATATAAGAAACCCAAAGTATAAATAGCAAAATGAAAGAAACAATATCAAATAGGGAGGTAGGACTTTTGCAAAAGGGAAGAGGACTAGGACAGGAAAGGAAGGAAGAGGGAAAGATAGCGAAGAGATAGCAAAAAGAAAAGAATTAGACCAGTAGGTCTCTTACTCCACTTTGAATGACTGTTTTGAGACTGAAGCCTGGCTTGGTGATATATGCCTGTAATCCTACCTCTCACTCCACTGAGGCAGGAGGATTGGCCCACGCTAGAGGCCAGCCCTGCTACCTAGTGAGTTCAAGGTCAGCTTGAACTACATAGCAGCATCCTATCTCAAAACACAACAAAACAAACAAACAAAACCCAGAAATACAAGACTATAATTCAGCTGGGCATGGTGACACACCCCTGTATTCCATGCAGCTTTGGAGGCTGAGGATTACCCTTTTGAAGCAGCCTGCTAGACTGCATCATCCGTTTGTGCCCAGGATGGGCTCACTCTCTCAGGCCCAGGCTATCATAATGCAAGAAGACCCCCAGAATTTGAACACGTGTCTCAGAAGCTGCATTTCCTAATTGGGAGGAATTTAGGGTTCACTTTCCTGTCCCCTGTAGGCTCAGCAAAAAGCATCTGTCCATGCTGGAGCATGTGGAGAAGTCACCTAGGAGTTGTCTCCTACAAGGGTCAGCAGGAGTTCTCAGTTCTCTCATACAAGGCCAAGCAGGAGCAGATACCCAGGATTTATTTATTTATGGTACCGGGGATTGAACTCAGGACCTTGTAGTTGCCAGGCAGGTGCTTATTCTACTCAGCTATCTCCCTGGCCCCCATCAGTGATTTTTGAACAGAGACCGGACCATAAGGAATTGTTAGCAGATATTCAGGAGATACATGGGCAGAAGGCGAGCACTAGGGCAACAGGGAAGCAGCAACTTGGGGGTGGGGCAGGGAAGAGGTGGAAAAGATAGTATTTGTGCCATTTGGAAGCCTGGATCAGAGGCCCACAGGGCTGAGACCCAGACCTCAGAGGAAGGTATGGTGACCAAGCACTGAGGCCTCTGAGCTCAGAGGAAGGTTCTGTGGGGTCAGGACCCAGATTTTGGGGAACCTCATTGTGCTGTTCTGGGTCTGTGATGGAGATCCAAGGAGACTGGTTCTGTGAGTGTCAGAAAATCTACCAAGTGGGTTCATTCTCTGCTCTTTGGGTGGACTGTCCCTGCCAGGAGGAGCCCACTGCACAGGGTTAAAGGCATTGAGACCAAGAAGCCACCAAGTAACAAAGTGGAAGAAGCAGCTTCCTCTCCTTCCTCATTGGCGTGGCCTCCGTCTATGGGCCAGACCAGAGGCAGCAAGAGCTGGCAAAGTGGAGCTGTGCTTTGTAGCATCCTAGTCCTGGCCCTACAAAGCTTGGTGGACTCAGGCTGAGACACATGAGCTCATTAGCTGCTGTGCATAGTAAAACTGGAGTCTTCCCAAACAATTTTGGCATTCACTGATAGCCAATGACAAGTCCAGTGCTTCTTCCTGGGTTTTATTCCTTTGAATAGGACTTCTAAGGTGGGATGGCAAGGCAGGGCTGCCTAATGGAAAGAGGAGTGTGGGTGCTGACAGTGTTTCTTTGTCTAATGAGTGGGGCTTAATACAAACACCTTGCAGTGTTGTTAAGAACTAAACATGTAAAGTACTGAGGACCTCAGCCCTGGCCAAGCAGTGCAGGTAGAGTACCTGATAGCTGTGTCGTTACTGTTACCATGATATTCAGCTTCTTGCACTGTTGATGCCCTTTTGTTGTTGTTAAAATGTAGCTGTGCTCAATGAGTTCAGGATGGTGTCGCAGTTGCTTCAGATGTGGGAAATACTAAGTGTATTCAGATCATCCCTCAGTGTGGGTTAAACTTACCGGATGTGTTGCTTGACTTATAGGATTATTCATCTGCATTTTCACAATCATTCCTCTAAAAAGCTTTTCCTTTTACCTGATTCCTGAATAATAAAAATAAATGTGGTATTATTTTTACCTAAACTTCTGGCACTTGGGAAAATAAACTAAGAAATATTTCACCCTTTGTTGTTATTAATGATAAATGATAACTAATGTTCATCAATGCAGAAGCATTTCAGGGAAGATGAGCCTGTCTGTATTTGTGAAATATGAGAAGAAGATTGGAAAAGTACTGCCGAGTGTATGCTATTTGCTCTTTGCCTAGAATATTTTTCAAGACTCCGACCACTTGTGTAGGTGCCAGGGCTTCCCCATGTCTGAGTTGGGTGACTTTCTGTCAGGTGATTTCATCTCCCGTGTTCATGTTTCCTTGTCTAGAAAATGGGGTGGAGAGCAAGAGCCACAGCCTCAAGCGGGGGGCGGGGCGCTAATGAGCAGGTCTTTGGAGAAAAGGTCCATGCTATGGTGGACCAAGAGCACAGGTACATCTTCCTCCATCACCCTGTGCTTCCCGGAGATGGAAGAAGATGCAGACTTGGCGCGAGAAGGTAAGGTGTGTAGCAGCCAGCCGAGCGTGTTTCACATTACGCTGTGCTTTTAAGCAGCCCACTTCTGTTTTCTTAACCCCCAAGATCTACGAAAGGGAATCTCCCTTCACAGGTGCCCCTTGCTCTGAGTGGATAGAAATCACCCAGGTGCCTCCCAGAAGCACTAAAGGTGTCCTGTTAAACATTCACTGCCTCATTAGGTGAGCTGCTGCCTAACTCTGAAGGTCAGTCTGAGGGAGAGCAGTAGCAGGATTGAGACAAGAGTGGAACACCATCCCTGCTCTCAGGAACACGCTCTGTGTGTGAGACTAAGAGGCCTGTGCATCTGACAGTCACTTGCACTTCCCTGTGCCTCGCACCTGTGCTCAGGTTGCAGCTAGATCCATTCCTTCCCGGTCTTTAGATTGGTTGCATCAGCAGCAGGCCTCCCATGCCCTACTGTTCTTACAGCAGCCAGGGAGGCCCTTTGTGTTTCTTCTCTATTTCATTGGTAGACCAAAATCTTATACATGAATCAGGTATATAATGTGGTGTACTTGGGATTGTGTGTATGTTCATGCTATTATAATGGTGCTGCAGTTAAGTCTCATCACCACCAACAGTTTCATTATTCTACCATTACTCAGTTCCTCAGTGTGAAACCCTTCATTTTTAACTGGAGGTGCTATGTTATGCCACAAATCTCTGGAACTTACTCATCTTGCCTGACTATAACTTTTTAATTAATTAATTTGTTTATTTATTACCTTTTTGAGACAGGGTCTCCTTATGCAGTGCAGGCTGGCTTTGAGCTCATTTTGTAGCCCAGGCTGGTCTTGAACTCACAATGATCCATCCTCCTGCATCCGCCTCCTGAGTGCTGGGATTACAGGCTTGTGCACCATGCCTGGTTCTGACTACAACTTTATACCTGCTGAGCAGCTGCCCTAATGCCTCTGTACCTTCAGGGCCTGGTAATAACCGAGCAGCTTTCTCCTTTGATTATTCCAGATGCTCCATGTGAGAGGATGCAGGCAGGACTTGCTCTTCATGGCTGTCTTATGTCACTGAGCATCGTGTCTCCCTAATTCATCCCCATGTTGCTTGTTGCCAGTGATAGGATTTCCTCCTTTGTGAGATGGGATTTTCCATCTGGCTCCCTGCTCTGTGCTAAGTCCAAGGTAAAGTCCTGCTCTGGCCTGAAAGAGCTGACCTGGTGTGCACTGATTCATTCTGATCTATGCTTGGCCATGATCCCACCCTTAGAGCTTTTGGGGGCTATTTGAAGCTCCTGTTTCTTTTGCCTGGAAGTCGCCTATAGACTGGACTCATTCCTCACTTCCTTCATGTCAGATTCACCTTTTCAGTGGCATCTACCATGACAACCGATTCAGATGCCTGTCCCCTCCTGCATCCCTCCCTGGCCTCAGCTATCTTAACAGTGCTTTCCTTTTGCTGATAGATTTTCATAGCATATTTAAGTGCACGTATTTGTAGCCTATTGATAAAGAGCTTAAGGAAATCAATTCTTGTTATCTCATCCACTAGAAGTTACACACTGTGCAAGAAGGACAGTGTGTTTGTGTTGGCCCTCCTTGTGGCCCAAGTAACCAGGATAGGGCCTGGCATATCACATGAGTTCTATGAGCCCTCCCAGCTGCCAGGTGAGCATGGTGAACACTATGCAAGCACCAACTTCCTGTCTCTGGCAGCATTTTGTGATGCAGTTCTCCAGCATATGTCCTTTGATACCTGAGGACATAGAGTCAGGCACAGGTTAACTCAATTAATGCCAAGGCCCAATCCTGTAGCATGGTCCCCAGCACCCTCTGCTGGTCTGAGACCCTCGGGTGGACAGAGAGCATCATAGTCTGCCTCGGGTCTCTGTTGGGTTCATTGGAGAGTACAAAGAATGCCTAGGTCCTTTGTGAGAGACTCACAAAGAGGTGGGTCCTGAGCCCAAGTAGCTGTAGACTCATGTTCAGAAACACCTTCACTGTCAGAAGGCAGAATGGCCTCGAACAGGAGAGGCTCCCAGGGAAGGATTTAGCTGCACCTTGAACATCTTCAGTGGCAACTGATGTTTGGCAGTGCTGTCTCTGCAGCATTCCTCTCCTCCAGGGGACCCCAACATGAGCTTCTCCTGCCCCCCATACTTAGTGTGTGGCCCAGAACCTGATGCAGAGTATGTGCTCAGAAAGCATTTGCGAGAGGAAGGAGGAGCAAGCCAACTTAAGCCAAGGCAAAGTTTCTGCAACCCCCAGAGACTCCCCAAACACATATTAAGCCTAAGAGAATTACTAATTCACAGAGGTAGTGTTTAGATGACCAGGGTGCTCTTTTTTTCTCTTGAAAACTTGCCTTTTTAAAACATTTGAGAAATATGATACAAATCTTTTAATGCTGTATGGGCAGAGAAATGATCTACCTTTGAAACTTGTTCCGAACATCTTGGATGGAAGGATTTACCTTCCCAGAACCTGACATTGAGCCCTGTACCTCCTAGTACTTATTGCCTTTCCCATGTGGCAAGTTCTTCTTCAAAGAGGAGAGTTAGGCTTTCTTAACTAACATAAAGGTGGAGCAAATCACCTTTCTGCCTTCTTCTTCCAGTAGATTTTGGGAAATCTGATGCCCTCCACAGGCTGACCCTTGCATTTCCTCTTTAGAGATCTGGGGATAAGCCTAAAGCTCCTGCTGCAGCTTGAGTTTGGCTGTCAACTCTTTACCTACCTGGCTACCCCTATCTTAGTCATTTCTGTGCAAACTGTAGAAGGGATGTATGTGCAGAGCTGTGTGAGTCTGCTCTACTTCTGTAGTCCAGTACTTTAGCCCTGACTTTGCTCAGCCTAGGCCTTCCCACAAGAGCCATTTTACTCTCTCCTAAGATATTCATGTTCAATTTGGTTAATTGTGTACTCTTCCCTAACTTAAAAATAGATTTTCTTCTATTCTCTCCCACCCCTGAGGATTCCTATCTAGAAAAGGAAACGGGATGAAGGCGACTAATGGGCCTCTTTGGGGGAGACTCAGAGGAGCCATGTGTTCACTCTCAGGCATAAACTCTGCTGCCTGCTGCCTCATGGGCCTTGTTGGGAACGAAGAGCCCATATAGATCTCTGTACTAGAATACCACAGAAAGTGAGGTTCTTGGGAGAACTTGCTCAATGACCCCAAGGCCTCCCGGGGCCCCATCTGAGCCTCAGTGCAGACTTCCGAGGTCACTCTTGATTTGGGGAGAGCAGGTATTTGGAGTTTTTTGGATTAGAAGCCTACATTGTTGGCCCGCTCAACTCCAGCTTCTATGAATCGGCCTCTTGGAACCCATGAAAACTTGAAGAAGGCTTTTATGATTAGGGTCACTTCAGTTTTGCTTTCATTTGATTGGCTTTTGTGTCTCGGTAAGACGGAGACCGAAAGTGATGGTTTTAGAATTTTAAAGGAGACCATTCCACAGTAGAGCTCAAAATGGAAGAATGTCTATTTGAGCTCCAATGATATTTATGGAAATGTCTCTTGTCCCTGCAGAATGATTACCTAACTCTCTTAAAGGCCCGGTCGTTTCCCTTTCTCTCAGCTTAGGAAATGGCCTTTTATGACTTCTCAATGAACAAAAATTCCAGACCACTCAAAAAAAATTTTTTCCCCTTTAAAAATCTATAAAACTGCATTCAGCTAGCTTTTGACATGGAGAGAATTCTGCTGCACAGGTCTCTGCTTCTGCTTCTCGCAGGTAGAACACTTAAAAATCCCCACATTGCTGCTGTGGATTTTCAAGCAGAGGTAAAGAACAGACACACTAAGCTTTCCAGACCTGTGAGGTGCTCCCAGAGGAAGAGCCATTTGTCTCACACAGACATCCTGCAAATTGAAGTTCTGGCCTGAGCTGTGTGTTTTTCATATATATTAAAAATATACAAGTCCACATCTTCAGTGACACATCCCTGACCAGCCCTTCCCTTCCTGCCGTGGGCTTTCATCATACCTATTTCCCCATAGCTCTCATTTATGGTTACGATCAGATGTTGGTCTGAGAGTTTGTTTTAGTGCTAACTCTGTGCATCATAAACTCCATAAGGGTGGGTACCATGTCCCTCTCTGTAACCGGTATGTGCCTAGTACTCCTGTTTGGAAATAGTAGCTGGTTAAAATTGGTGTGTGTGTGTGTGTGTGCATATACATATGTGTGTAGGGGTAGGAGGATAATAGAAAGTTGTGTGTACATGGATGGGTGTTGATGGAAACGGATGGATGGGTGATGGATTGGTATATGTGGAAGCATGAGTGAAGGCTGGGGATGGTCCCTTTAAACCTCTGTACTACTGAAAGCTGAATACAACAACTTTGCATTTAGGGTTGAAATGAACCAAACCTTCAGGAATGAGGCCTGAGCCTGATGTTTTCCCACTGGGGTTACCTTCAATCCCTAGGAGGTACGATTTGCTGAGCGGACCAAAGAGTGTAGAGCAGTTGTGGTGGACCTTTTAGGGCTTTCAATGATATAATCAGCTTGCTGTGACACGCCTGCCATAGGTTTGCCGCCACTGGTCTAGAGTGCGCACACCAGTAGACTAAGTACCATGCATGGTATCGGGGCTTACGAAGGGTACAGGGCGTTCTCTTGGACAGTAAGAGCCAGGAGCTCCCTTAAGTTTGTTACTCATCCCTCAGAAGCAGCAGCACCTCCTCGTTTCACAGACCCTGTCTGGCCCTTTGCCCCAGGCCAGCAGAAACAGTGCTTGTTGGTCTTGCTCTCTGGCTTCCAGGAGAATAATTTACTTAGCTTGTTTCACTGCTGAACTGTAGTAGTTTTCAAGTTCCCTGGGCTGGGATTTTTGGTAGAATATGGCAGAGTACTTAAATGGAACAGAGAGGAGCAATAATTTCTCAGACCGGGGAGATAGCTCAGTAGAATAAGCTCTTGCCTGGCAAGGGCAGGGTCTTGAGTTCAATCCCCAGTACTGAAAAACAAACAAACAATTTTTCAATGTTAATTTAGAAGAATGAATGGAGCAGCAGTAACCAGGGTAGTAGCTGCAGGACAGAAAAGCTGAGTCTAATGTTCAACTTTGTGAGCTGTGTGGTCTCAAAACAAGCAAGTTAGTCTCTCTGAAAAACACGCTTGCTAATATCTCTTCTGCACTTTTGTTGCAAGAATAAAGGCGTGCTGGTACCTTCCGATCTGTGAAACTACAAATGGACAATGGCATAGAAATCTTGAAGAGAGAGAGCAGGGCAAAGAGTCGGCCTTCCCGAAAGACCTTGAAGGAATGTGAGGCCTGAGGATATGGAGCTGTTTAAGAAGGTCTTTTGAGTCCCTTCTGGGAAGATCTCTCTGTGTCCTTCATGTGGCTGGCTTTAATTTTTAAAATTTACAGTCATAACTGGCCATTCTGTGTCCTCACATGGCCTTTTGGACCTGCACGTGTGGGGGGAAGCTTTGTGGGCCTTGGCATATGTAAGTCAAAGTACAGGTTGGCTCTTTCCAGAGATAGTGTGGGATCTCCTGTCATCCTCACCCTGATCTGAAAGCTGAGGGGACAGTGTGAGCTGTAGGGTCCACTCCCGTATCCCTGGGGCCTCTCTGGATACCTACATGACTTAGCCTTCAAGGCATAAAGACTTTGATCAACCTGTGGCAGAAGGTTTATGCGAAACCTTTCCTGGTTTTCTTTTTTCAACACAAAAGGAATCTGGAATTGATCCCAGATAAGAAATCTGCCTCTTAATTTCACTTCAGAGGGGCAGGATGACAAGAAAGGCGATGAAGACAACTAAATGCATTTATGATTTATGCCCTGTGTGATAAATCAATGAATGATTTCCCCAAAAAATGTGGTCACTGCTGAACTAACTCACACCAGCTGACACATCTGTGAGACGCTACAGGAACGGAGGCTGAGGCCCTTCTTTGCCATGTGCAAGCCAGTCCTGGAAACCCATACTCTAGGGATGGGAAGGTAGCCTCATAAGCGAGAGGTCGTCTGTCAGAGCTCGGGAGACGGCCACCTCCTGCCGTCCTCTGGTCCTCCCACAGCCTGGGTTCTGCGCTTCTGCAGCTGTGGTGCACACCCGCTAAGCTTCGCCTTGGGACATCACTGGCTTTCTTTTCTGCACTGGCCTCCATGTGTGTGAGGTTAGATTCTTTTATTCCCTAAAGGTGACTTGAGTCTGAACCCATTCTTACCATTATCCCCTGAGCAAGCAGGGAAAGCGGGAAACCCTACCTCTTTCATTAGCTCCAGCTGCCCTGCACCTGATCTGAGACAACAGTGAGTATTCATCCCAAGGGCCAGTGATAACATTACCTCAAGAAGGCTTCTGAGGGCCAGTCTGGCCAAAAGGGAGGACAGGGAGCAGTCTGCATTATCCATGGCTCCGCCATTCTTTCCTCGAGGAATTCCTCCCTAACTTTGCACCTCTAAATTCAGAAAGCCGGGGTCGACCAAATAGCTTAGTGGATTAAAGCACGGACAAGCAGGCTGAGGGGATAGGGGTTCGATCCCTGGGCCTGCTATGCCGGCCATGCCCACAGGGCACCCTGAGATGGCAATTGAGACTGGGCATGGTTGCGTGTGCCTGTAATCCCAGCTCTTAGGAGGCTGTAAACAGGAGAATCACCGTGAGTCCGATCTAGTAGTGAGACCCTGAACACTCTGTAGACTCTTCCCTAAAATACAAAAAGAAAGAAAGAAAGCCATTCTACACATTCCAATATAGTCACTTGAAATTCTCAAAAATCTGTTGGGCCACTTCTGATCACTTCCTAGTCTCATATTCACTGTATGATTACTTCCTGATCACTTTTTTCAATTTTTATTTTGTATTAGAACACCATTAGGGTCCGTGCTGCTCACGTTCCTCGCAGAGAGTTGGCACATGCACAGAATGCATCTCACCGTTCTTACCCCTTTCCTTCTTGTTTGGAAAGCTTTACCTGAAGCTAACCTCTCCAGGGGTGCTTTAGGGTTTGCGGAAAGTCACCTGTTGGTTTATAAATTACTGGCACATGAAAATGCCTGCTTGTGCTTTTCTCATTTCCTCTGGGTAACAAATGCCTGTCTCTTGATTTTGTTTGTTTGTCTGTTACTTGTTTTATGTTTTATTTTGTTTTTGTTCTTAAGAAGTTCTTCAGGACTGGCCAGATAGCTTAGTGGACTAAAGCGCCTACTGAGGCAGAGCAGCAGCCGGATTGGATCCCCGGTCCTGTCATGCTGGCTCTACCCTTGGGGCATGCTGAGACTGGGATTGAGATTGGGTGTGGTGGTGCATGCCTGTAATCCCAGTGCTTGCGAGGCTGAAAACCGGAGAATCACTATGAGTCCGATCTGTGTAGTTGGACCCTGTACTAAATACATTAAAGAAAGAAAGAAAGAAAAAGAAAAAGGAAATTCTTTAGAAAGGGTCAAGGCCATTTGGAAGATGAGCCACACTGGCAGTGGGAAGGGACAAGTGGGAAGGAGGGCCCTGCGCTGGGTGCTTCTTCTGGAGGCCAGTGAGCTGGAGGAGGCTCCTTGTCTATGTGCAGCCTCAGTAAGCTCCATGATACCTGGGGCGTCCTGTGGCTGCAGATGGAGGTGCTGGCTGTGGGTCAGGACCCTCCAGGCCAACAGATTCAGCCTCTGATACTGGAACCAGATGGCCCAGCTCAACTCATCCTATGTAAAAAAAGAGAAAACAGCCAGCTAGCAAAGGTTGCTTGTTTGGTGTCTCTGCTGGTCCCTTGCATTACCATTGTTCCAGCCAGAAATAATATACCTGAAGCTGTGATTCTGTAGGACAAGGGGGACATCTAATAATATATCGGGCTGATCTAAGCTGCCTTTTCTCCAGCAGTGCCCCATGGGGAAGATAATATGCTCTACCTTTATGTGAGCCAGTGGTACTAATCAGAAACCATTGCCGTGGAAACGGCTTGTCCTGTTTGGCCCCCTTGAGGTAGGGAATCACACATGAAGAGAGAACTTGATAGATCTTGCTTAATTCTAAAATGAAATCCTCCAAGACTTTGCTGGATATTACATAATTAGTTGACTTCTCTGAGCAGTTCTAATTATGTCTATGGAATAAGTTGGAAGAAATAAATCATGTTTATCTCTCCGGCCCTCCACGTGGAGCGCCAAGTCAGTCTGCCGGGGTTCTCCTCCCAGCTCAGTGAGCAGAGCTTTATTTACAGCCCCAGAACTTGGAAATGAAATACAATTTTATTTTACGATGTACTTCTTTTTTATTCCCTCTAACAAATCTGATTTCCTGCAATAGCTTCACATATTGCATCCATGGCCAAGTGTAAACTGCCTCTACTAGTCTCAAAGCATAAAGATTCTCTCAAAAAGTGTGTTAGTAAGACTCATAAGACCACAAAAACCTGACAGGGATAGGAAGAGAATGATGACAGAAGCCAAGGAGAATGTGTTCGTTGGCCTTGAATTTTATAAGCTGTAACTTTAGCACTTAGGAAAAGAGTCTGGTAAATGGGTGGGTAGGTGGGTGCATGGATGGGAGGGACGCTGGATATTTGAATGGCTGGGTGAATATTTAGTTGAGGGAGGACACAGACTGAAGAGATTTCACTCAGGAAAAAAAATATACCTTTGGGTATATTATTCTCTATTTCGTTGCCAGAGAAAATTAAATAAAAGAATATAGTTCTTTGCTTCTAATAATTTCTTATTTGTAAAAGACAGACTGAAGAGCCTTAAAATTTGCCAGTAGACAATTTTGAAACATAACAGCAAAAGTGGAGGGAAAGCTCCCTTGGAGAAAAAGATAGAAAATATGTTCCAGAAAAATCAGAGAAAAGTCTTATATTTTAATAGCAGAAAATAGAAGATAAAACACATTTTTTAATAAGGAAGTCATTGCTAACCAGATAAAGTCAGAACAAAGCTGGGTGTAAGTTTCCCATGGAGGGGCTGGGGAGATAGCTTAGTGGTCTAAATGCCTGCCTGGCAAGCACAAGGACCCAGGTTTAATCCCTATAAATGCATGCTGTGCTGGGTGTGGTGGCGCATGCCTGTAAGCTCAGAGCTGCAGAGGCAGAGCCAGGAGGATCACTATGAGTCCAAGCTGGGTAGTAAAATCCTGTACCAAATAAATAAATGATTAATTAAAAAAATAAATTTCCCATGGAAAGAGATTGTTACAAGCCCAGAAGGAGCAGGTTAGAGTAGTGTGTGTGGCATGCGGCTGCCTGTTTTTGTGTGTATCGGTGCAGATGCTCTGGGTGAGGAGCCCTTCCCTCCTCTCATTGGCATAGTGGTGAGGAGGGTCGCAGGTGCCCGCCTGTTTTGCCACTCCTGCATATATGGATTCACGAAAGTCTCCAGATGCCTGCAGACACTAAGGTGTTTTTGCTGTGAAGTCACATTCTGTCCAGATTTTCCCCTTGAAATATGTACAGAAAGAAAAGCCTTGAAGATGTTGAACCGAGTTTTCCTAAGACGAAGGATCATTCTTGGTCCATGTCCAATGGCTCTGATGCCTAGGGAGTGACCTAGTGGTACGAAGGGAAGCTAGACTGGCTTTGTGTCTAAGCTGCGGGGAAATACCCTGTGCAATCAAATCCCTCTCTTTAGCCCACTAATCAAGGCAGCAGAATTCTTCTGTGAACCTGTCATATGATCAGTGACAAAAACCCAGGGGAACATCTTTGGACAATTCTCTGACTCTAGGGGTAGGGTGTTTGCATGCTAGGTATGGTAGGATATGCCTGTAATTCCAGCACTGGGGAGGCTGATGGACACAGCAGGCTTGGGAGTCCAAGACCAGCCAGGGACTGCGTGGTGAAATACTGTCCCAAAATCAACAGCGGGAGTGCTGCTGTTTGTAAGCTCTTCTTGTTTCTAGCAGAAGCGATATAATCTAGCTTGAATCCTAGGCAGATCCCCTTATGTGAGTCACTATCCTGACACATAATTTGGCAAAGCAAAATTGCAACATGGGCTGTGCTTCAGAACTCCTGATTAGATTCATTTGTAAGGGACACATAGGAAGGACCTTTCCTTGCACTATTTTTTTTTAAGCATAAAATTGGCATCTTTGAAGCTCAGGATTTGAAGTGCCTTGAAAACTATGTTCTGAAATATAAGACTAAATGATAGGGCCAGCCAGATAGCTCAGCAGACTAAAGCACCTGCTTGGGCAGAGTACAGTGGCCGGGGTTCGATCCTCAGCATGCTGTGCCGGCCCCGCTCCCGGGGAGCATGCTGAGACAGTGATGGAGACTGGGCGTGGTGGCATGCGCCTGTTGTCCCAGCACTTGGGAGGGTGAAAACAGGAGAATCACTATGAGTCTGATATATGTAATGAGACCTTGTAGACCCTGTACTAAATACATAAGGGGGGGGGAGACTAAATGATGAATCAACAGGTGAGTTTTGTTCTGTGTTAGCATAATCATTAGCCATCATCCAAAGCTGAGGCTGGAAAGAAGCAGGAAGGCAGGGCCAGGGCCCCTTGTAAGCGATGCTTCTGCCTGCAGTGGTTACAGAAACGTGTTTGCCTTTGATCACCGTTCCTTCCTAAGCAACCTCCCTACCATCAGTCAATACCCACGACAGCGTATCGAACCTGAAAAGTGCTGCATTGGCTGTCAACACACGGACCCTTTTCTGCTGCATTAAAGGAAAGATGTGATGTGTCTTAGTTTGTTAAAGTGATAAATATTAAAGTAATAATATTACTGTTAAAGTAATAAAACAGTACTGGGAATTGAATTTAGGACCTGGCACTTGCCACACAAGCATTATGCCCTTGGGCTACCTCCCCTTCCCAAAATAGATATTTTAAAATTTGTGTCACCTTGAAATTGCAATAACAAGTAAGGAAAATTTGCTGTGAAGAAAAAATTTTCTTATTCCGAAATTGAGAGGGCTATTAATTGGTATGTTAAAGGCAAACCTCTCCTTAGGAGAAATTCTGTATCACTTAAAATATTTTTTTTAAATTCTAATTAGTATTCTCTTTAAAAAATAAATTTAATTTAATTTTAAAAGGGCAAATATTGATAGGTCTCAGGGAACAATTAAAGAAAATCAAGTCCTCTGAATGTGGAGAGAATGCCTTAAATATTAGCAATCCATTAGGACTAAGAAAACCACAACGTCCATCCAACATGCAGTGCCTTGAATTCCTTGTTTGTTTGTTTTTTCTACATGGAGACTTTAGCAGGTTTCTAAGCTTCCTTTTCCTGTTGGCACCATAACATTTCACAGGCAGGGATCTATCTGCCCTCAGCGTCCTGCTGGAGATGGACTCAACCCCCTGGCGACCAAGATCTGTGCAGTTAATGTGTGCGGGAGACCCTGCCACTGTCCCAGGGGGGCCCTTGGCCTTTAGGCTGTGTTTAATTACAGTGACGGCATCACATCACTGTTGACAAGGGCTTACAGCACAGGTATAGTGCGCGCTCCATGCTCACACTTGGCATTTGCTTTGCGGCCAGGAGAATTCTTAGTCTTTTAAATTAAAAAACAAATTCATTCTGTTCTTTCTGGTATTGCAAATGTAAATGTTTTCACCAGACCTGAATGCATGTTTAAATGGGTTTGTCACTTTAGCTGTTTGATGCTAGGGACAAGGACCCTAGGGAAGAAGTTCTACAACAGAGAAGCAGCCCCTCGTTCTGTACTGCTTTCAAACATCACTTCAAGACCGCAAGCCACATGTGTCCTGCAAGGCCCTGTGGAGGGGCGGCATCAGTCTCTCTCAGGCTGCCACTCAGACCTGGGCTTTGGCTGTTTTGGGACACAGGCCCCTCCCCTAGAGGGCTCCATCTCTTCCAATTCTCCTGTTACTCATGACACACAATGCCATGTAGGTTTCTCTAAAGATTTAATAAGGTTCCCTGCCTCCAGCATCATTGGTCATCTCCCTTTGTCAGGATTTTGATATAGGGGAGAGAAACTCACAGCCTGCTACATGTCTGCTATGAGTTCGTGTTCTGTAAACATCGGAGAATGAATTCTAGAAGCAAAGGTGGTTGAGAGCGGAATATATTTATTGGCGGAAAGGAAGCTTCTGTCTGAGAGAGACAGAAGGGGTCCTCAGTGGGTTGCCAAAGACCCTGCCCTTTCTAGGGATTTTTTTTTTTTCAATAGAGCAAATCCACATGAGATGGGTCCAAGGTGGGAAAAGTGGGAATTATAAGGTGGGCATGATGTGGGACAAAGCTACAGGCAGCCAGTAAGATTATAATTGCTTAGGTAAAACTGATTAAATTGGGATCAAGTGGGGAAGCGAGTCAGGTAGCAAGTAGGCAGGCACAGAACCGGGGCTTTTCCTGTAGGGGGTTGGGTTAGTGGCTCTTCCTGGCTTTCTCAAGGTGATCCATGTCTGTTTAGAATAGCAATCCCAGATGCCCATCCCTAGGGAGGAGTGCGGGTGCATTTGTCTTATCTTTTGTCTTGCGAGCTGGCATCTGTCTCTCTCATAGATGCAAGGCTCTCATCTCCGGCACTGGCTCCTTCGAGGGCCTCACCTTAGGTGGCTCCCTGTAGTAGCTTATCTCACTTCGTTGCCTCTAATAGTCTCACAGGGAACAATATTCTTTTCACTCAGAGCATTTCTGGCTGCCTTTACACCCTCATTAATGGTGGCGCCTAGTTGTTTTGACTCCTTCATTAAACTATAAGCTCCCCACAGGCTGACAGGGCGGTCATCGAGGCCATGCGAACGTGCAGTGACGTAGGGTGCGTGCTCAGAGGGCCCCGTGTTTGGTGGGAAGCTCTGCTGTTTCTGTCTTGAGATCGCAAATACTTTTTCACAATTCCATTTTGCACGAGTCGACACATACGTGTGGCCACAGGTTGGGCCCATGTCTATTTCTGCTAGATCTCCAGCACCCAGTATGCGCTCTGGAAGTGAATAGTTCAGTGACGTGGAAAATGGTCAGTACCTAATAGCAAGCCTGGATGTTATACATACTTTCCTTGTGGCTTACTACTTGATCTCATCCTTTTCATGAAGTTTGGCCAATGCCAACAAAATGGAATGAGAGAGGCATGCCTATTATGCTGTAAGAGAAAAAGTTGGTTGCAAACTATAGAAAGTATAAAAGTAGACCAGTCTGTTTTTAATTTTTGTTCTGTATTTCAAACTGCAAGGGCAATAGTTACAGATCAAAACTGTTATTTATTTATTTATTTATTTATTGTGGCCAGCTCAGCCCACCCTGGGGGCAGGACTAGCGCAGCATATGGACTAGGGGATTGGGATTGAACCACAGTCCCTTCGCTTTGCCTAAGCTTGCCTAAGCAGGCACTTTAGACCACTGAGCTATCTCTTGGCTCCAAAACTATTAATAGGCTTGCACAGAGAGCTGTAAGGAACCAGGGCAAGCCCTGTATTAGAGAAAATATTCTTCAAAAGATCGAGAGTGCAAGTAGTGGCTTCCTTTTGAAATAAATATAAACCCTCTCCTGTATTCCAGGGAATCACTGAAACAACCAATGTCTTCCCTCACACTTCTGGGAGCACCTTGTTGTCCCTCACAGCAAGCATGGCCAGACCTCTGCTGGGGAGAACATAGAGGAATTGTAAGCCGTCACCATTTTATGCAGCCTGCCCATAAGTTTTCTGTCACTTGCCTGGCTTGCACCTAGTCTCCCATTCTCTTTTGCCTACCCCAAAGGTGACTGCTGCAGACTGTGAAGTTGGCGGGCTTTTCCAGGCTGTGCCGACCCAAGCTGTTAATTAATTGGGCACGCAGAAGTGCAATGGTGAGGCGTTTCCTCCTGGAGTTCATAGGCCTTCCAGAGCGCTTCTGTCTCATTACAGCCCTGTACAACTGTTTATCCCCTAATAAATCAGAGAAGCTGTACAGAGATGGGCTGGATCGTCATGAATCTTTCTGTTGGCATTTTCCGTTTACAGGCACAGATAATGGAGCAAAACCACCCCATCTGGCAGCCCTGTAAGAGCACTCACAGCGGGAAGCTGTTTTCTCAAGCCATTGTAGGTGGTAGGCGTAAGGGGCTGCAGCTAGGACCATGAGTGACAAGGTGGAATGAAGCCATTTATGAGCCTTTATCACTGTGATTAGAGGCATTACGGGAACTGTCAGGAGCCTGTCCTCCTCTCCACAGAGGGACTGCAGTCTTTGCTGATTTTTCACATTTCATTGGCAGACCTGTTTGCTGTCACCCAAGCAGCACAAAGGGACATGGGCCCTTGGCTCGGCCTGTAGATCTGTTCACTTTGATTTATGCCACGTTGTGTGCCTTGATGAGGCGTGCTTTCAGAAGCTGGGATGTTTGCCTATCAGAGGGAGGAGAATTCTGCCTGTCCGCCTCCGGTCATCCACTGCCTCTTCCTACACAAAGAGAAGTGTGATGAAAACCCAGTGAACGGAGACCTGTGGTGACAATGGGATGATGGACAGCAAAGCATTATTTCGACTGGGAAATCAGCCCGGCGGTAGTGGAGGTTTACTAGTTGTTCTAATGGGGAAGCGCATGAAGCAAGTTAAAAATAGCACTTTGTTTTCAGGGCGTTATGTACCATCAAAAGAGGACCCATCCCTGAATTTCGAAGGCAACAATTATTGCTCATGTCCGTTGTAATGAGTGGCTAGGTTCTCATTTCACGAAAGGGAGTTTTAGTTCAGTCCAAGAAGCTCTTGTATTTTTCTTCCTTTCCAGGCTAGCTGGTCTGTGTCCCTGCCATGTTAGAGCTGTGGGGAGCTCTGGACTGCTTTTGTTCAGAGAGAGGCTTCACGGAGGCCTTGGAGAGAGGACTACATCGGCCAGGGCTGTCTATCTCAGAAAGGCTGGGCTGGCACCTATTTCGCAACCCCTCTGCCGTTGCAAAGGCCGAGGGGAAAGCGAGGGAGGGAGTACATGATTTATCAAAACTGACAAGGAGAACAGAAGTGCTCCATCAGCCTCGGCTGGCCTCCTATTTACGGAACACCTTCCCTTCCAGTGTTTTCCCCAGCAGATGGCCAGGTGAGATTCACGGACTCTGCGCGGGATGCAGCTGCTCAGCAGGCCTGGGGGATCTTTTAGGCTCTCTCCCAGCAGAGTTCTGAGCAATCTGTAGGGGTAGAGGACAGAGTCACTCACTGGCTAAAGTAGATCAAGACATGTACACTGAAAGCCAAGGGCGGCTTGCGAATTAGGAGTTGCCAATGCTCAGCACCCCAAGACTCAGGGAGAAAGTAAAATCTTGGAGGAGTTAGTAATTGGCCACAAGTAGGCCTGCCCCATCTGCCCCTGCTGTAATGGGAAAGTCAGTGAGACTTGATGGGGTCACCCAGGGACGACAGTGTGTTTACTGAGATGATTGTGTTCTGCCAAGGGAAAAATGAGTCTCCCCTTCAAAGGGGTTTTCCAAGTAAACCCTGGAAATTCTCTCATTGTCCTGCATTATCAAGATGCCTGAAACAAATGAGGTGCTTGCCCTTGCTCTGGGCAGAGCATGTGTGTATCAGGAGACCTCATTTGGGACAGGATGTTGAGCACATGGCTCTTTTTTTTTTTTTTCCTAAGGTTTCTATTTGAATCTGGTTGAGCTGTAGCCGATAATTAGCACCTTTGCTCTGGCAGCCAGCAGCGCTCTGTGATTGTAGTTTTTTAAGGCTGCCTCACAGTCCTTGCAAAGAGAGCTTGGAGAGAGAAGTGGGGTCACTGCATGTCCTTGGTCCCAGGGCCAGTGGGGGAAGCAACAGGGGTTCTTGGCTCAGAGCTTGACCCCAGTGCTGTGTTCTAACCCTCCTGCCATATGTTCTGACCCCACTTTGCTGCCTTCTTCATCTGAGGTCTTAGTGAGACTTCAGACCTTGTTCTGATATTTACCGTTTTGTTAGCTAAAATGCTCTGTTGGGAACTCTGGCCTCATTAAATGGGTCATTTACAGAATAAAAACTGAAGAAATAGTGAGTTTGTTGTGGACAGTCTATGATTACCAGGATGGCTGTGTCTGAGGTCGTGTCCTGAGGACGGCATGCTTGGCATTGCCAAAATGACAAGCCACGTTCTGACTTGGCGGCCTTTGTGTGAGATGTGTGAAGAAAAGACAGCGACATTCCCTCTCTCTTACAGTTGAAAAATTGCAGCAAAATGCATGCAAGCCCACCACATGGTGGCTGGTACAAGTAAACACTCAGAAGACTGCAGCTCGGGTGACGATGACGTTGTTACCTCGGGAACCTGTAGCCGCAAGACCTAGAGGGGATGATGTGTTCATTTAGGAATGATACGTAAATTTAACCTCATGTCTGACTTCTACTGAGGAAATGATTGTTGAGCAAGATTCTGAGACTACCTGGGCCCAGTGACAGTGCCGGGAAGAGAAGACAGCTGGAGACGTCAGCTCTTGCAGATGGAACCTAGAGTCACAGCACATGCACACATCATCCTTTCATGTGTCTGCCTCTTAAGTAGGCACACAATCTGGGAGAACTCTACCTGACTTTGAATCTATGTTTAAAACTTCGCACCATAGGGTAGCTGGGCCTGATCCATTTTGTTGGAAGTGTTTAGTTGAATGTCAGGAGTCACTAAGGTGGAGGTAGGTTTGGGTAGGCTTTGGAAATGCTGCATAGAATGGAACTTGGTAAGGGAGGCGCCTTTATTCCTGGGCTTCTCTGCCCTTTTAATATGGTCGAAAACTCAATGAGGAGAATATGTGATGTGTCCCAAGCTTACGTATTGTTTTCCCAGTCACAACTTGAGAGACTCATGCTGCACAGGATGGACTTGGACAAAGAGCTCCTTCCTTCCCGTTTTTTCTCTGCACATGTTCAGAATCTGTGATCCCTGCAAGCCCAGATGATGTAAAGAGTGCCGCTCCCAACCATGGACTTCTCTTGCCTTCTTAGAACTGAAGCTCCTCCTTAGGGCTTGTACTTAAATGATGTTGATTCTTCATGTGGAATAACGTGGAAAACTATCACAGATAATATTTAGTACAATGCTAACTCTTGCCATTTGTAATAAACCCTACAGCGTCAGCTTTAATGGTAAGTCAAAGGATTTAGCCCCAAAGCATCTTCCTTGCTCTCTGACCTTTATCTTTAGACTGGTCCCCGCTGAAGCATTGTGGCCCCCCAGTGTCACTCTCCACCGTAACTGCTGCTGCCCCTTAGCCTGCTCAAGAGGCACAGGAAAGCCCTGCCATCTTCCTACTTGCCCATAGATATCGGTATCTTCTGTGGCAAGTGTGGAAGAATAAAAGAAGCAGTCAGGACGGCACTGGAAAATCTAAAAGGTTTGCATTGGTTCCTCGCTTGTTACTAACAGATGACTTTTCATTTTGTGACACTTGGCAGGGCTGCCTGAAGACTGGTAAAACCATTTTTGGGTAATAATGTTCTACAATAATTTTGGTAGTTGGTCTCTTTTAGCCAGCAAAAGCTTCCAGCATGCTTGAAACATGGATATCCTCAATCATCTTCTCTTTTGTGTGATGATATGGAACATTTTTTCCAGTGGGGTCCCATGGAGCATCAGGCCCATTCATTCATTCACTCATGTTTTCTTCAGTGAGAGAGTTAAAACACAGAGAAGGTAGCCTTGAAAGTTAAGAGACGGGGAAGGAGGATAAAGGTTGGAGGAAAAGGATCTAATTGTTGTCTCAGAAAGCTGGGCAGAGAATGGACTGAATAAAAGTAGGATGCCCAGCAATGGGGGAAACATACTTGGAATTTTTAGTTATGAATTTGAAGTGGGACTGGCCGACACACATAATGTGTTTTTCTCCACCTGTATGTAGATTGGTGCTTGGGTGCAGGTACAGAGGAAATAGAAAATTGAGTCTAATTAACATTGGGATTCAAGTTAGATAGAAAGAGAGTTAATTGATTTGAGAGTGGAATTAGCCTTGGCATTTGAGTTGGGTCAGGAAAGAAATGACTGTAAGATGAAAGTGTTGGGTTTGGGGAGATAGCTCAGTGGCTTAAGCACCTGTCTGGCAAGCGCATGGTCCAGAGTTCATTCCCTGGTACTGAAAAAAAAAATGATAGAGGTGTCAGTAGAGGATTGACATTTTGAGATCTTAATGGAGGGTGATGAGCTTTTGAGTTTAGAACCATCAAGGTTGTCAAGAGAGTTCATTATTGGCAATGACCAAAATATAAGCAATAAGTACAAAAGTAAACAGATGAACTAGGCCAGGGGACATCATTATGAGGAGCGGCTATGTTAAAGAACTCAGGAGCCAAGCTCCTAAATATCTCCAGGATGACAGAAAAATAATGGGAGGGGGAGCACTGAGCTCAGGGCTAAAGTAGTTGTTTGATTGGGAGGTCGGAAATGGCTGTAACAAGAGGCCCCTGGCATAGTCTAAGCACACAAAGTGTAGCAAAGCATAGGGACAGTTTCATAAAGAGAAAGAAGACATCTTTGATTGGACAATAAGTAGCCAGAGATGCTACAGTGAATTTCCTGTCTTCCTAGTACCCAAGATGTGGAGATGAAGAGCTATGACCTAATAGAAACAGAGGAGATGGAGTTCTGAAGGAACTGACCAGGTGGAGTGTGAAGGTGGAGATAATGTAGGAAGAAGAGGTTGAGGGTAAGGTTGATTTTCGTGGTGTTGGGCCAGGGGTTGCAGAAGGCCCAGGCTAGGACTTTGGGGTAAATGAGGGATTTGGAGCTGTCCAGAGCCATGGACAGACAAAGGAAAGTATGTGGGCTTATGGGCCTGGGTGATACGCATGACCTGGGGCTTGGTGTTTCCTGGAGATGGAGAATAGTGATGAAAGGTTCTCATAGCCCAAGTGCAAGGAAGAATCTATTCTCTTTCTGAAATTCCTGGCTGAAGTGTTGGGCCAGGGTGAAGCTGGCACACCATGGGTCTCTGTAACTTCTGCTTGCTATGGTGCTGAGATAAAGGGGCAGCTGCAGGCAATCAAGGTCATCATGCTGGAAATTCCAGGCAACACCTCTCACACAGCAGTGCAATGTACCCTTGTAGTTGTGCAAATCCACATCCTGCTTGAGACAAATGGTAAGTACAAAGTCTCACCACTTGGGGAAGGGGGAAATGTTCTGGCGCATCCTCTGGCAAGTAATAAAATAAAAGCTCAGCATCCTCCAGTAGACCTAATCATCTAGCTTTGTTTATCTCTGTGTCTCCCAAGCTTGGTCTCTGGCCTTCATGCCTATCCTGTCAGTGATGGTGTTTTGTGCCATCTTCAGTCATTTTCTCTCCTGAGAGCTCATGGACTTGGAATTTTTTTCTTCTCTAGAGCTCTGCTGATATTCTGTAGAGGTGGCTTTCTCTGGCACATGCTCCAGCAGCTATCTCTCACTTCCTTGCCCCTCACGGCCCTCATCTATAGTGACATTGACCATGTACATAGCTGTGGGGTTGTGCATTAACATATGTGAATGCCTGATATGATGCTTGGCCTGTAATAGGTTCATCTTCTTTCTCCAGTGACTCCTTGGATATCTGTACACTAGAATTAAAATGGCAAGACCCATCTATGGAGAAATCCATCTGACAGAGCTGAGGAAAGTAGAACATGGGGACTTGAAATGTGGATACATTGGTGGCGTTGCTGGCTGTGGTTGCACATGATGTGGCATCTCTTTCCATATTTGGTACAGTGCTTCAGTTTTTACAGGATTCTGAAAGACCCTGATTATCCAGGTATTGCTGGATTGCTTAGAATGTGCTGTGAGGTGATGTTCAGGGCTCTGTGGATTTGGCACCATGTGCTGAGGTGTTTGTGTGATAAAGGGTGTTAGATGGAAGATGCAGAGAAGTGAAGCCTGGAGAAACTCTCTTCTGCATCTTACTGTCTAGGACATCAAGACTGAGTATCCCAGGGAGGGACTGGCAGGAATCCCAATGAACAGAGACCCAGCCTGCTTTCTCCAAAGAGCACTTCTGATGTTATTAGCCAAGGAGGGTCAGAGGAATGTGGCTGGCTGGCTACCTGCCAAATGGGAGGGGAGAGTGGACCAATTAAACAAAAAAGTAAGCTTTGATTGACATTGCTCTTGTAGGCAAAGGGGAGAGAGATTGACCAGCATAAGATTTTGAGGCCTTTTTCCTTGCATTTGACTCTGATCCTTCAAATGATTGAGGTAAAGCAATTTGTGGCACCAGGTTGGAAGTCAGACAACTGTATCGCTTTAGTTGTGGTTCAGCACATTTAGGGAGCTGGTAATTAATTAGAACATTTTTCCATCTCTGTTTAATCTAAAAATTGTGTGATACTTGAGAATTATATAAGAACATATCCTTGAGTATAGTCCTCTGGTTAGGTAAATAAACGTCCCAGGAATAAAGCTTACCTGATTTACCTTATACATTTTTTTTTTCTTTACTTTTCTTCTCTTTTATGTGACCTCCCTCAGTGTAACTGAAAAACCTTGTAATATTGGGTGTTTAGGAGTGAGAAATGGTGACCACCTTGGCACCATGAGCTTTATAGTCACCTAACTAAAAAAATCTTTTTTTTTTTTAATATTTTAGGGAAGGGTCTACAGGGTGTTCAGGGTCTCACTGCTAGATCAGACTCAGTGATCCTTCTGTTTACAGCCTCCCAAAAGCCGGGATTATAAACATGTGCCACCATGCCCAGTCTCAATTGTGGTCTCATCATACCTTGGGGGGCAGGGCCAGCACGGCAGGCCTGGGGATCGAACTCTTGGCCCCTGTACCTGTTTGCAGGTACTTTAATCTGCTGAGCTATTCGGCCGGCAGAGCTATTTGGCCGGCTGTCACTTAACTAGATAGTAAATTCGGGTGGGCTATTTTTTATTTTTTTAAATGTATTTGGTTGTTATAGGGTCTCAATATGCAGCTTGCACTCATGGTGATAGTCCTGCTTTCGGCCTCCCCAGTGCTGGGATTACAGGCATGCACCACCGTGCCTGAACTCTGGCTGGCTCAGCCCACCCTGGGAGCAGGGCTGGCATGGGATGTGGTGCTAGGGATGGAGTCACGGTCCCTGCATGTGCCTAAGCTTACCTAAGCAGATGCTTTAGGCTGCTGAGGTACCTTGCCAGCCCCTAGCTAGATTATTTTATCCAAGGAAACCTAATTTTGATAGTTCTGTAGGTAGGAAGAGGGAAACAAGGAAAGGCAGACATGAGCATATGTGATACCTTCCTAGTTTCCTTTTGTTCATGATATGTAAATGACACAAGTGAGTTGAAATTTGAATTAAGGAAAAACAAGACTCTTCACTTGAACTTGCAAATACAGCAGTCCCTTTCTGTGCAAAGACTTGGCTTCAACTTCAAGATAAACTCTCCACAAAAAAAGCTTTGGAGTTCAACAGACCTTCAAAAGTAATGAGACAATTACAGATTTTGTACAGTGAATACAGTACATAAAAATTTGATTAATACATCTTAAAAGTTAAAGTCATCATATTTGAAGAATTAAAATCTTTTGAGGCCAAAACATGTTCCCTTTTACTCTTCTGTCCCAGGAATGTTGCAATTCATGTTTTATTGTTATGAAATTTTACTATTTTTACCTCAGTCTGTTCATTAGTTGGGTGGGAAAAAATGTCAACTCTTTAAACTAAGGAGAATATTGGAATTAGGCTGTGGTGGTCAGAGGAGTAGAGTTTGATGGATGAAGTTATGGGATGTAGAGGAGAAAAGAGGAATTTTATTCTTAAAAATAGACACTGATAAAAGACAGAAAATAGGGGCGAGACCATAGTTTCTAGAAAGGAAAGCTGAGCTAACTTTGGAGTCTTGAGTGATAAATTTGCAATGACAGAAAGTAATGAAGCAAGAGGTGAACAATTCATAGAACAAAGATGCTAATAGTTTTTAAAAGCCACAGAGAGTAGGTGCAGTTCGTCAGAGGTGGAGCTTATTTTTGAAGACTTCCGTTAAATGTAAGGTTTAGATTCTGAACACTTTGGAAAGTTCTAGGTACTTAAATTCTGGACAGGAGAACCCTGAGCAAAGCCCAGGGAAGTGTGTTTCAGAGGACTCCTGATTGAGTGAGAGGCTTCCCAAGGGGAAATGGCCTGGCGGTGGCAAGAGATCAAGCGTTCTCTGATCTGAGATGTGGTACAACTGTACAATTTCAGGATTGCTCTCTTGGTAGAAGAAAGTAACAGAAGGGGCCTATGAATTGAGGAACTCAAGAGAAAGAGTATTTAATCAAGAAGGAGCAATATTTAAGCTTAATCATGGAATTCCTTTTTTAAAATTTCTTTTTCTTTCTTTATTTCTTTCGTTTTCTTTCTTTCTTTCTTTCTTTTTTTGTATTTAGGGAAGAGTCTACAGAGTGTTTAGGGTCTCACTACTAGATCACACTCATACTGATTCTCTTGTTCACAGCCTCCCAAGAGCTGGGATTATAGACACGTGCCACCATGCCCAGCCTTTATTCATGGAATTCTAATCACCCAAGAGGGAAAAGAGCACAATAAAATAGATAACCAAGTTAATGAACTGCTATCTTGGTTACTTTTCTCTTGTTGCTGAGGGAAAATACCTGCTGCCCAAAATTAAGGAAGGAAGGGTTTATTTAGCTCAGTTTGTGGAAGTTTCAGTCCATACCCAGCCAGCTCCAAGGCAGAGTGGCACATGGCAGAGGGCAGCAGTTCATGGTGGTAGAAGACAGCAAAACAGCAAAAACGAAAGGGAGAAGAGCAGGAAGAGCGAGGATTTGTCCCACCCTTACAATGTATCCAGTCTCCCTGCCTTAGGGCAGGTGTAGCACTCCCATGCATAATCCCAGCCCTGGACCATGGATCAATCACAAACTCTAGAGGCCTGTACCCATGACTACAGGAGGCTGTAGGGGGACATCTAGATGCAAACCCTAATTACTGTATAAACATTTGATTTTTTCAGTACAATTTATTTTTTCAGGTTTGATAATGTAGATGGTCATAATTTCTGTACTCTACCAAGAGCCGAAGGCAAAATTATGACCATGTCTGATCAGACAGGAAACATTCAGTGGTAACACAAGAAAGGGGCTGTCCTAGGATCACAAAGAGTCTTCTCTATAACATAAATATTCAAAATGCAGAAATAAGTATCTTCTTGGATTATTGCACAAGGAAGGATTAAAGACCTTTTGTATCTGACCAACAAGGATTTAAGAAATCCAGAAAGGGAGAAAAAGGTTTAAGACTGAACTTTCAGTGAGACAGCCCCTCTCGTATTCTCTGAGAACCAGACCCCTCTCCTTTTGGGGTCACATCAGTCCCTTTTGTAAGGGTCCATTCTTCGAGGGGAGGAGTCAACAGGCTTTTGAGTTTCTGGGGTGACACAGAAAATAATGAGAATTCTAAGGCTCACAAAGCTTCTCCTGTTCTCCTGTATTCTTGGGTCTTATCATGTGCAAAAGGGCTCTATCCCTTCCTATGTCTACTGAAGGTTCCCCCTTCTCATCCTGCCTTAGATGCCACAGTGAGAAGATGAAGGAATAGGAAAAAATCCAGGAACTTATGAGGGAGGCTAAGGACTCCAGATTCCAGAGGAGGAGCCTCTCTGTGTCCATCTGCCCCAGAGGGAGCTGGAGGGGCCGAGGTCCACATGTGGTCAGGTTGCCTGTGGTTTCCCAAAATGTGGCATGATTGTGTCCTTGCTCAGTGCCACACTCGATACCTGGGATGCTCCCTTACTGCTCTATCAAAATTCAATCCGTCCATCAAGACCCTTCTTAGAAGTGTGCTATCTCTGGCAGTTGTACGTAAGGAAATGGATTCAGGAGTCCATGCACCATATTCTTTGAAATATGCTTCATAGTGAGTTCAAGGTCAATGAAATATGTACACAGATCAGCATTCAATCAGTGAAAGAAACGCAATGGAAAATCAATCTTATAGTTGTAAATAAAATGGCAGATGGACTGGAAATATGTCTATAGCAAATACCTTTATGGTGATTACCAAGCCTGCCAAT
>NDGN011227296.1:0-12597 GCA_002564285.1 Tympanoctomys barrerae
ACCGTGACCAGTCCCCACCATCTAAGCATGCCCCTCAGGTGGGGCTGGCATGGTGTGCTGGGGATTGAACCCCGGTCGCTGTACTCTACCTAAGCAGGCACCTTTTTCCGCTGAGCTATCAGACCAGCTCTCATTCAGTTTTTAATATAACTCCTCCGCAAAAAATGCATTGTTGTTTCCATTTTACAGATGAGAAAATGGAGGCTTAGGGTCCAAATGTTCCTGTAGAGAACATGGCTTGATAGTGCCAGAACTGAGTGTTGAATGCAGGTCTTTTGCAAAGTTTGGCTTTTTCCTCCCTAGGGAAACAAAATCTACTACAAATTTTGCTGTTAGTAGGAAAACAAGCCCAGGACTTGGCATCATTATTGACCTAGATACTTGCAAATTAAATTAACTGAAGATTTCAGCTTTAAATATTCATTTAAAGAAATCCAAGTATTGGAATTGTGCTTGCTTCTTTCTGAGAAGGGTCCTAAATACAGCCTCCCAGGCTGAGAAGTTGCTTCTGTGGTGAGAGCTTTGATTAGACAGTCAGCATGTTTTCACCTAGTTGGCTAAGTTTGGGAAGTAACCTGTCCAAGATGGCAGCCTCTATCATGAGTGTTTAAATAGAAGATCCTAACATTAAATGCAAATTTAAAGATGAGTGCTTCTGTTGCATTGGCCATGTCTGTTGTGCCACTATTCATTCCCCATCTCAGGAATGAGCCACATGGACTGTCTGCCACTGAATTGGCCTGCGCAGGTAGAGAAGACCTTTATTAGAGTGATTTCTGTCAACACTACTGCTTTGAGACAGAAGGACCAGGTCCATGGTATGTCTTGACAGCTACCTAGCAGGTGGTAACAGTGTGGAGTGCCCAAAACCGTCTTTCTAAAGCTACTTTTTGAGCTCATACTTGTTCAAATTATATGAGTCTCTGGTTGTCAAGACTCATGAACCGTACCTTCAGGATCCAATGATCTTACCAGTCACTGTCCTCTTTGTCTCCATGGAGGCCAGTTCGGTGGCTCTTTGGCACAGGATTATGATACTAGAAAATCTGGCAAATAGTCAACCAGAAAAAAATGATGATTTTAGGAGCCTCTGATGGCTTTGAGACTGAGGCAAGTGTTTTGCAGACAATAGAAACTCAGTCTTCTCTTTGATCTCTCAAAGAAGCAATTTTCTCTGGCTTCTATACAGAAATGCAGTGCTGTACACATCGCATCAACAGGAGTGCCACTGCTGTAGGTGATGTGTGAAGTGGTGGTGGGCTCTGTGACACAGAACTCTGGATCTTGACATTAGGTCTAGTGCCTAAACCTGGCCTCTAGGGCTGAGACAGACAGCATCAAGTTCTTTTAAAGAAGACCATAGTCAGAGCTTACCATCCCTTCTCTTTCTGTTTAAAGGACACCAGAGTTGCCTTTTTTCTTTTTAAAAAATGTATTTGGTATAGGATCTCACTATGCAGTGATCCTCCTGTTTTCATCCTCCCTAGCACTGGGAGGACAGGTGTGTGTCACCACACCTTGGGTTGGGGCTGGTGCAGCATGGGGTGCTAGGAGTCAAACCTGGTCTTTGCACTTGCCTAAGCAGGTGCTTAGTTCACCGAGCTATCTCACTAGAGTGTCTTTTAGCTGGTTCCCAAACTTTGAAGATGGGGATCATTACTCTTCTCAGAGAACTTAGCCCAAGTTGGTCATATACTAATGCACACTGGTGACTTGCAGGGCTCACTGATCCTCTTTCCTAACTATCCAATAAGAGAAGGTATCCTTTTCCACTCCTTTATATACTAAATTGAGTGTCTTAGGTACATTTATATTTATCCCAAACCATTTTTTCTGTTCTTCCTTTCCAAATATGTTGAATGCATTGTCTCTATCACTATGAGAATAAAAAGTTCATTTGATAACTTCTGAGACTTTCAAATGAAAAGACATTTCCTTCTAGGGCAGAGTGATGAGTTTTGACAGTGTTCTTCCATTGCATAACTTCAGGAGGCACCATTTAAGTCTCTTACAACATCACTGAGTCTTACCAACCAAGCTACTAGGTTTGCTATGGTACTACTGAAGACATACCAGCATGACTTTGAGGGGGCTGTTCAAGTTTCTGGACTCTATAACTCCAAAACATCCTATTCACTCTATTCACTACTTCAATGTATGTTGGAACAGCCAGGTTCCCCTTGGATCCCAAACTGTTGTTGCTATCTGAAGGGTAATATCACATTCATTAAGATTAGTAATTTTAAGCAAGATGAGGGAGGGAAGAAAAGATTTGGGCAAATACTCTCACTTTGGGACTGTCTTTTTTATATATTTAGTACTAGGTCTACAGGGTCTCATGACGTAGATCGGACTTGTAGTGATTCTCCCGTTTTCAGCCTCCCAAAGTGCTGGGATTACAGGCACACACCACCATGCCCAGTCTCAATCCCTGTCTCAGTGTGTCCTGGGGGCATGGCTGGCATAGCAGGCCCGGGGATTAAACCCCCTGCCCTTGCATTTGCCTAAGCAGAGGACTGTCTTGAGGAGTCTGTGATTGTCCCTCTTCAGAGAGAGATTCAGTGTCACTAGCTCAAACCAAAGCACCTGGGCCCTTTATCTCATCCCTACTACCTGAGCTTGACACCTGACTGAGGCAATTGATGAGTCCAATTTAATAAGCCTTGGAAAATCCTTTTATCTCAATAAATTTTTTTCCATTGGCTAGCCCTCAACACTTGAACTAGGAAATCTTCATTTTGTGTCAAATAATGCATCCTATAAAGAATAAGGATAGTCTTTTAACTAATTTATTGGTGTTAGAACTCAGGATAATGATGGGAACAGAATTTCTTGGCTGCTGGTAATGTTTAATCTCTCCCTTTGTTCCCCTCATGAAAGATTTATGAATATTTGAAGTTAAGATTTGTACATGTCTGCATGTGTATAATTGCAAAATTAAGATTATTTAAAATGAATTTTTAGAGTAGTGCCCTGGGAAACATTCACAGATATTTATAATTTGTTTTAAACAAATTGAAGTATTCTTTATCAGTGTTATAGATTATATCTACATGTCCCCCAAAGCCTCATGCAGTCATAGGTGGGGAAGTTTTCAAGGTGACTGGATTAGGGTATGTAAATGTGGATTAAGGGCATGATGCTGAGATTAAAGATGTGGACAATGTCATTCAGATCCACTTTGGATCTGAGTGACACCTATCATTAGGCCTGTATCCTGGTTGCTACTTAAAGGAATGAGAAAAGGGCAAGTTTACCACTTCTTGCTGCTGCACTGCCTTCTGCCTGACATGGCATGAGCTGTTTCTCCTCAGCGGTGCCTGTCTGCCATGTCAGCCTGCCTTGGAGCCAGCTGACAAGGACTGAAACCTTCTCAAACTGTGATAGACATTTCCTCCCTTAACTTGTGGTTGTTAGATATTTTGTCCCAACAAGGAAAAAAGTGACTAAACATTAAGCTCAAACTCATTATATTGAGGTTCTTTTGAATAAAGACAATAAGCTCTTGGTGAGTTGATGTTTTTCTCAATCCCATCCACATTCTCATCTAAAAGCATATGAGAAAATAAGTGAACAGAATACAATACAGAGGGCTTTTTTTGGTCCAAGCCAGAGCTGGTTACAGAAAATGGTGGTTTTTTGAGGCAGGTCATTTTAAGCATCGTAAAACCAGCAAAAAAGCAAACTAGGTGATTTCTTCCAGTGTGACCTGATTCCTGAGAGTCAGGAAAACCTGAGAAGACCCTAATAAATGGGCTTCCTGGAAACCAGATGTTTTAGTTACTTTTCTCACTGTGAGCCAAAATGCCTGACACTCAAAGTTAAGGGAAGAAAATTTTCTTTAGCTCACAGTTTGCAGAGCTTTCAGTCCACAGTTGGCTGGATCCAAGGCAAGGTGGCATGTGACAGAGGGCAACCATTCATGGTAGTACAAGACAGCAAAAAAAGCAAGCAAGGGAAAGAAAGACAAGCAAGCCTCTTTCTGTCACTTATATGGTATCCATTCAGTGAGTTGATCCAGCAACATCCATACATAATCCCAACACTCTTAATCCCAGCATTGTGCTGCAAATGAATCACAGACTGTAGATTCAGCTGCCTCCTGAAAAAATCTGATTGTTTGAGACTTTGGGGGATGGGCTGAGAAGAGAGACATCCAGACACTCATGATCCTGGGTCAGCAGCTTCGTGTGTGTGTGTGTGTGTGTGTGTGTGTGTGTGTGTGTGCTTTCCTGTCTCTCCTCTGCAGCCAAATCTTCAGCCTGCCTATATCTCTACCCAGCTTCTGAGAAATTCCTAGGCTGAAGAGGTGGTTCCCATATTCCTCTGGCAAGGCTTACCATGTGGAGGAGTACAAATGGATGGAAATCTTTTAGGAAAAGATTTGGCTTTCAGGCTCTACCATTCATGTGGTTCATCTAATGATTTCCATGTTCTCCAGTGGAGTTCTACTTGTTTGTTTTTCAGCACTAGAGTCCAAAATTTGAGTTTGAAGGTCTCAATAAATCCTTCCTGTTGGTGGTGTTTTGTTTCTCCTAGGACATCAGTATCAGATTGAGAGTGCACAAAGGGCTCCCAAGGCCAGCTGTTTCTAAGGAATGTTGGATTTCTGCTTTGTTTCCATGGAAGAAATGAGCCTCATTATTGACAGACCCACATTCTCCTTGTGGCTGGGCTCTGATTCAGGGGAGAGATGGAACCAAATCTCAGCATTGTACAGAGTCTGCTTTTACACAATTATTTGATATAATTTGTTGGGCCTTGACAGTTCTTCCTGTCTCAAAGTTTCCCCACAGATAAAGACACTGAAAAAATTGCCACATCTCCTAAGAAATATCAGCATACAAACAAATTTAAAGTTAGATGCACAACTATTGAATTTGCTAAAGCATCACCCTCTGCATCTGTAAGACATGACACATTCTCAAGCCTCACCTTACTTCATTCTACCAGCCCTTTTATAAATGAGAACTCTGTGGCTTATGACATTTCTGTAACCTATTCAAGGTTACACAGCTGTTCTTATGGTCCTCAGTGAAATGCCTTCTCTTCCCATTATCTCTGTTGTTTGAGGTCAATAATCAAAATAAGAAGTTATTTGTGGCATTTACCTACATGTCCAATTGTAGTGCTCGCTGCACTGCAGTGAACACTTTAGACGCTCAAGGCAAGTGCTATGTGACAAGAGGGGTCTCCTGTTTGAGGAATCCCCTCTTGCCTCCTATCTGTGGGGACTGCTTAGCTCATTTTCAGGTTCACCTGCAGAGCTGAGCAGTCCTGGAGCACTAAGGAGTGGAGAGAGGAGCTTGAACTTAGGTGCCTTTTACAGTTTCCCTAGAGTCTCCTCTGTTTTCAGGTTTATGTCCATGAAGCCCACATTTACTGAACTTTCACTTGAGTGAAAGACTTTACTTGAGTGAAAGACTTTTACTTGAGTGAAATGACACTCAGGCATTTGGAGTGTAATGATAGATAAAACTGTGACCTAGACTCTTTACTAAGAGCATTATATGCATTAACTCATTTACTCTTCAATTATCCCCATTTTTTAGCTGAAAAATCTGAAATTCAGTAAGTCATTTACTCAAACTGACAGAGTCAGTAAATGAGGGATCCAGCTGAATTTGAACCTAGTTTCATTCCCTAGTCTGAGCTTCTGACTATTTCAATATAACACCCTGAGGAGGTCATCTAGAGGGAGCCCTTCATTGCACAGACATGGGATTATGAGTCTGTGTGCCAAGTCTCTCTTAAGAGATGGTCATTAGAGGACTTTTATAGAGCATCATGTTTAATGGGCTCTAAAGAGACAAGCCTACACTTGTAGGCTTGAGCTATGCACTGACCAGCATTCTGCAGCATGCCACTGATTCTCAGATCTATGAATTGGAAATTTACAGTTGGCTTTCCACTGTGGACCCCTGCAGCTCACTCTCAGATGACATTTAACATGGTGGTGTTTTTGTTTTCCTGAGTAAAGAATGGAACTGCATGCTTCCAGTCAAGCAGTCCTGTCAAGGAGAGGCAGGGCTGCCCACAGGCCAACGCATTCTAACAGTTATTAAGGAAGTGTGGGCCAGGGTATTGCCTCTGTAATTGTGGTCAGTGGCAGCTCTGGTTAGTCTGAGCCCCATAGGCATCCAGCAATGAAGTTAAAGAGGATTCATGAGCCTGAAAAATTATGTGCTACAATTTGGATCCATGTATACATGTGTATTTTCTTCATTAAAACCCCAAAGAGATCAAAATATTTAATAATTGTGATTATCAGAGCATTTACTCAAATTATTTGTGTATCTTTTCTATGACTAGAAATGACAGACTCTGAAAGCACTGGTTTAAGGTTTGCAGAGATTATGAAGAGCCACCTGATATTTCACTTTCCTCACATCTTTTATATAGAATCTATTCATATAAAACTTCTTGAATATATTTACAGACGGGATTTTTCCATCTACCACATGGAGACTTTTTCATTGAGCCTGTTAAAGAGCATCCACTCGCCAAGGGAGAATACTACCCACACATCATTTACAAGAGCCAGAAGCAAAGAGGTACAGAGACGAAGGATCCAACCTGCGGATTAAAGGGTATTGTGACTTAAAGCTCTTACAAGTGCAGGAATTTCCTCTTTGATGGTTTTATTAAGACATGTCCTCTTCTTATGCAAGTCTATAATCTCCACTGTACCCTGTTGCTGGAAAGCATGAGTCTTGTATAAATTGTTTCACTTTTCAATATTCAATTTCTTTGTGTTCTTAACAAGAAGAGGAGGACAACTCTTCCTACATCCTTTCAGATTAGATGAGGACACTACTATAATACTCCTAACTACATTGGTTTTTAAAATATGACTTTTCTGGCGATATTCAAGGAAAATAGTTTAAGACATATTTTCAATATTAACAACATTAAAATATGTATTGTGAAATAATACCAGAGACCTTGTCACAATTGTTCAGGGAAGATAGACATGTATTTTGATGATGCTGATAATGTTATTGTTTTTGTTTTCTTTTTTTCCGGATAATGATATTGTGAAGAGAGACTGAGAAACACATTACCACATGATCAGATGATAAAATCAGCCAAGCTAGCTTGACTGCACAGTGTTACAGTTGGTGTTCACTGAGCTGTTTCCCTGTACTAATGTGCTGGCCAGACACGAGCAGCTCTTCTCTTCCTTGTCTGAAATAGTTCAGGTAGTTTTCCCAGATCAACTGATCCAGGTTTTTTTCCATGTGATCCAGATGATCTTTAATGTCTGGGGCACAGCAATTATGCACAGAAGACATGAAAATTGAGACATCCCCTTAAGTAAAATATATACTTGTCTCTTCAGAAAAAAATATCAGAATGCTAGCTAACAAAAGAAATAAATATCACTTGATATCTTAAGGGGCTAGAACATGGACCTCCAGGGGACCCAGATGATGATGGAGTTAGAGAAGGTAGATCCTGATAAGAGTTGGGAAACCTCAGAAGTGGAGTTTTGCAAAGAGAGTGGAAGGACAATGGAGAATGAACTTCTCCACAGACTTCACTGGTCTCTGCTTGCTGGCAGCTTTCCTGGGAGTTTCCTCTACAATCTCAGTAGTGTGTGTTAGCAGTAAGTAATCTTCGATCTGTGTTTCCTGTGCATAAACTCAGACAGCTGCTTTAATGCTTTACCCTTGGTGAGCAACTGTAACGTGGTTCTAAATTAGATAATTTACTATCAAAATCTTCTAACAAGTATTGAAAGTAGAGACAAATCATCCAACTGATTTGATTGCTGCAGATACTAATCCAAATAAGTTAATCTCAATGGAAATCCTTAAGACTCTCCATGTCATTGATTGACGCTTCCAGGTAATTGCCTAGTTTCTGTTACATTTTGGGTGGTAGAGAACATGCTACATATGTTTTAGACTGAATCTGAGGTCTAGATGGCCAATGTAGCTGGGAAAGTTCTGAAGGCATTGAATACATTTGGCTGGACAATGTTTTCTATAGATGTAATTGTGCTGTAAAGTGAGTTAAGGTGTTTCATCCACCCATATTATACATCTCTGTCTTTTCTTTTGAGATAAGTAAATTAAAATCAATTAATAATAGCAGATATTTAGTCATGAGGGAAAAATAAATGGGTAGAAAAAAAGAACCACAACTGAAAAATACCATAGTCCCTATTAGGTCATATACAATATAATTATAATTCTATAATACTATTTAATAAGGTGTTTCTAGAACAGCCTGAAGACTTTAGAGATCAACAAAACCTCGCCTAATCCCATCCTAGAATTATGTTTGTCTTGGAAATTTCTCTACACATTTTATGAAGGACAATGTGTCTCACTTCAACTCTTTTAGAACCTCTGGATATTGGTTTGCCCCGCTGTGTCAGAAGCCCCTGTGAAGGCGGCTGGTGTGCACTCCTTCCACCAAAGAAAGAGCTGTGGATCTGAGAATAATTTTCAAGTGCATCAAGCTAATTATTATCGACTATAGCCAGTCATAATTCTAAAATGCCTCAGGTGTTACATGGCCACCGCTCTACTCTTTATGTCTTCCTTGAAAGTAAATCTTTTTTTACCAGGCATTATCACAGAATATGAACTCCCTCCTACAACAACATGTAACACACTTTAATTTTATGCACCAAGTAGAAACTGAGAAAGTTATTGAGATGAAATGGACAGAGTGTTCATAGCCCCAAAGGCCAAGGTAGAGAATACTTAAATCATAGCAAAGACATTAAAAATATCTAATGTGTTCATACATATTCTTAAACTATGTGTGACCTTTAAAATTACAAAATTTTGGCGAGTGAAATATACTTGGTCTTGCTGAACCAGGTAATTTCAGTGCTCTTGTACCCTGATACCTCACAGAGATGATGGAATTGATTCATGGTAGCTGTGTCATTAGCTAACATCAAGGTACTCTTTGTGTTCAGGCCAGGTGATGCTAGAGGATTGAACTATTGTGATTATATAAAAAGGTCACCCTTACTATGTGTAAAGTATTCTGTCACAGACTGTAAATGTGTCTATTACTTTCCCCTAAAATCTGTCTCTTTACCTATTTTTATTTCCCACAAATTTCTTTCATCAATACAATTTTGTTTTTGGAAGACTGTAATATGATGCAATTTTGCTTTTGATTTGATTAATTTTATATTTTCTTAGTATTTATTTTAATTTTATTTGCTTTTCTGAGCTTTTTATTTTCTAAGCCCTGGTGAAGCTTTTGTTTCGTCTCAGATCAACTTTATAGACTCCACACTAAATAACACAAAGGAAAGTTTACCTTCACTCAGTCTAGTGCAGTCCTCAAACTTATTCATCACAGGTGACAAACTCCTTTGCCTTAGGATTTTTGGTGAGAATGTGATCACATTGAGATCTGAATGGCTGTTAGATGGAAATGTCTGGGGGGAACTTTGGCTCTAGAACACTAGAGAAGGAGGTAACCCTGGTTGGATAGATCAGCTGACAACAGCTGTGTAGTGATGTATAGCAGAAAATGTCAGAGTCTGAGACTTCTTGCATCAAGACTTTAGGCTATGTGCACCATCTGGTTTGAGATACATGTGGTTATGTTCAAAGCATATTCATTTGTTCAGTAAATACTTATTGCACTCCCCTAGGTGCTAGAGGTGCAACTGTGAGTCTAGATCTTTGTCTGAAGTAAGTAGGTATGCAGGTATCCACCTACCACCCAACTGTGAAAAGATATGGGATTACATCATTGCATTGAGCTTTGGTAACTCTACATTATGTTGAAATTGCAGTCCATTTCTATGGAGTTATAATTCACTCATCTTTTCTGCTGTAGAATTCTGTTATATGACTTGTCTACTCTTGACCAAATCTCCTTTGTCTCTGAGCTGACTCCAGGTTTGAGCTAGTACAAAGTATGTAGCAAAGATTGTTCTTGCTCATCTTTCCTACTACATAGGCTTATAGGAATTTTATTATCCTACTAGGTACCCTATTTCATATTGAATGGATTAAAACCAATAACATAAATAAGCCGGGTGTGATGATGCAGGCCTGTAATCCCCGCACTCTGGTAAACTGAGGCAGGAAGATCCCAACTTCAAGTCCAGCCATGGAAAATTAGCAAACTAGTGAGTACTTATCTGCAAATAAAAAATCCAAGAAGGCTAGGGATGTAGCTCAGGGCAAAGATCCTAGTTTCTACCCCTTGTACCTAACAAAACTGAATAAAGCAAAATAGAACTACATAAAATATCTACACTCATGACTTTATCGGATAATACAAAGTTTCTTTCCAAAGTTTATATTCAAGAGCAATGAATTAGCTCCCATTGCATATTTTGTGTAATATTGGTAGCCTCACTTAAATTTTATCACTGTGATATGAAGTAGAATCTCATTATCCTTCATGTTAAAGTTCATGTGAACAGTTGAAAATTGGGGACCAAAGTGGAGATTCTCAAGGAGTAGCTTTTGTCTCAGACATAAAGGTGAGACCCAAACAACTAAAATTTAGATTTTTCTCACTTTTTTGTTTTCTGGTTTGCTTTTTCGTTGAGTCTCCAATCTGACATTTCATGAAGTGAAAACTGAACTTGGCCTTTTTCCCTAGGAGCAAAATATGTGGGGAACAGAAGATGCCTGAGACTAGCCGCTTGGGCAGCACATCAGGCAAGGTTCAATCAGAGAAGCTGACCATCAGGGTATGCATGTTGAAAGATTTATGATGTGAGCAACAGCAGGGCTGGGCAGGCATATCCACAGTCACAGACAGGTTGTCAGAAACAGGGCTGTGATTGCAGAATGAAAGCTGAGACAGCTGTCCACAGGCAGAACCTTGTTATTCTAGGACACTTCAGCTTTGCTTGTAAGGTCTTTCAAATGGTTGTACCATGTCCATAAGATTATCTAGAATAGTGTTCTTTAGAATCAAATGATTATAGGCTACAAGTATAGGTACAAAATATAGCCACGGGGACCCTTCACTAGTGTTTGCATAACTGAGGATTGCTGAAGCCTAGCCAAGTTCACACACACACACACACACACACACACACACACACACACCATGAAACTATATCTTTTTCTTTTCTTGCTGAAATTTTGCTTCATCTTTTTTTTTTCTATTCTGCCTGTAGCTTCTTGTTTTTTCTTGTTTTTAGTGTTTTAGCATCATGAGGTGCTTAATGAAAGAATTTTCAGAATATCTAGTCTATCATACTGAAAAAAATTTATCAAGTGGATTATCTAAGTCATTTGGAAAATTGAGTGTCTTTTAAAATTATATGTACAGAAATTATCAAATATTAACAAATGCGAGTAGCATAATAAAATTGATAATAATGCATGCTCATCGGAGTTAATTCTAAATGAATGCCATATTCTGTGTTGACTAAATGGAACTAGTGGATAGATTGACAAGTTAATGACGTCTCTTAGATATTGTGGAATCACCTAGTCTGTAATCTGCCAAGCCAGTGTGTGGTGAAGGCTAAATAAAAGAGACAAATGGAATGACTTCAGGGCTCCAAGAGGATCAAAGCCCTCCTGCAGAATTTGAGATTCTTCTTAGGCTAAGACCAAGACTTTCTCTAGGCAGCCCATATTTATTTAGCTATCAAAAGAAGGGATGGGAGTATTCAACAAGAGTAAAACCACTGAAGGACTTGTCCAAGCAGAGTATTAAGTTAATCCACCCAGGAGTGAGATGCCTGAGGCTGCAGTCTTCATCTAGTTGAGGTTGGATCCAGGTATCCTTGGCTGTGATTTTATCTTATCTTTTGAAACTTTCTGGCTTCCCCTGCCATTACATGTCTCAGTGGGGATTGGTGACTCACAGAGGTTTACTTAATGAGTCTCTTGCCCATTTCCAGACAAGCAGCCTAGGTTTTGGGCAGACTCACAAGTCTGAAAAGCCCACTGGTTAATTTAAGTTCTCGGATCTGCTACCTAGTTGTCTCCATCACAACATTGTTAGTTTTCCTTGGCTAATAGCAAACTTTCTAACATAATCTTCCTGAGCCTTACCTTGAATTTATTACTTTATTACATCATGATTAGAGGCCATTACAGAGTGGTCCATGTTATGCTTTTCTATGAAATGGTTAACATGGTAAGTGTCTTTTATATGTTTTAAACTTTCTTTAGTGGTATTGTGTGTATCTCTGTGTGTTTTTATACATGTTATGTATCATATAAATGTATAATATATAAATACATATACCAAATATATACTTAATATGCTTTAACAATTGTTATGAGGATTGATAATGTTCTTCAAGTATTTATTATTGAGCTTGATAAGATGATTGAGTAGAATTTGGGATAATAATTGCTACATGAATATAAAGCAGATAAAATAGTAACTCTTTTGGTTTTTGTGGTATAGCAAAATCCAGAACCAAGATTTTAGAAACTCAGAGTGTCAGAGATCTCTACAAAATTACCCCATACATCTGAGATACTCATTTATCCATTTGAAAGTTGTCTTCTTCTTCTTCCTTCTCCTCCTCCTACCCTCTTTCTCATCCTCTTCCTCCTCTCCTCCTCCTCTCCACTTCCTTTTCCTCCTCCTCCTCTTCCTCCTCCTTTTCTTGTTGTTGTTGTTGTTGTT